>JABAJV010008588.1:28300-55488 GCA_018854895.1 Tricholoma furcatifolium
GTCGGCGCATTCGCTGGACTCGCATTCGCGTAAAGTTTGCGACTGGTTTCAGATCTTTTTTTGGTCAAGAGAACACCGGTGTTGAATTCTGAGGACTCATTTGAACCTGGACAGATTCTTACCTGCTTGTTGTGTGCATAATAACATCATGATATCGTTACTACCATGGACTTATCCATAGCTTTCTCTTCCATCACCATCGCCTCATATAACTAGAACTGTTCAAATTTACATTCCAAGCAACCCCATTATTTTGTAAACGTACCATAATGATATATCAACGTTACTCGTATATCATCGCCTCTAAAAGAGCCTTCACCGCCTGTGCATCAGCTCTGCCCCGGGTCTCCCTCATCACACGTCCCACAATCTTGTTCAGAACATTTTTATTCCCCTTTCTGACAGCATCTACCTCTGCCGGCAGCGCTGCGATGGCGTCAAAACAGATGGAGCGAATTTCTGGAGCAGTCGAATCACAAGATGCGTGGAATGCGATAAGTTGTAGGTCCATTGCAATTTTTTTGGAAGATGCCTGCGATGGATTGGCCAGCATATGCCGCAGTAACAGCTTTCCAGATGTGCCTTGATAAAAAGCGTTATTTGAGCGGGAGCTTGGTTCATTCACACCATGTATACAATGCCTCACCGGTGATGGTCTTATCCTGAACCATGTCGATCAACTCGCCCAGTTGTTCGGCAGAAAGATGGTTGTCTTGAAAAGTTTCTTTGCGCGCTGCGAGCTGGCCTAATAGCTCATGTGTCACCCTGAGAATGAAATGAAAAAAAAATTTGGCCATCAGCGAGACAGCCACTACCAACAGAAAAGATTTAAAATCACCAGTTCGCGACGACCTTTGGATCGCGCTGAATTACATTCTTCTCACCATGACCCGCGCATAGTTGATCAAAGTACGCGACAGCACCCAAGTTAGTCCCGCTAGTTTCGCCATCACACAGAACCTCGCGACCGCTATCTACGTTCAAAAGAACATCAATATCACGTTCTGACAGACCGTAACATGTTCTGAGTCGTTGGCGCGTCTCCCACGGAAGTTCTGGAAGTGTATCCCGAATTATTTGGATGCGTTCCTAATAAAGGATGGATTGAGATCTTAATGTACTTTCATTACGATCTGCCAACCTTGCTAAGCACCAGGTCTCCCAGATTTGGGTCTGGCATGTAACGATAGTCGGGCGCATCTTCTTTAGAGCGTAGTTTGTACGTTTCAAATCGGTGCTCATCGAAACCACGCGTCTCTTGAGGCACCGAAGCATTTTCGAGATCACTGGCTGATTCCAAAATGGCTCTTTGACGGTGAATTTCGTGGGCTGACGTGTTAATGTAAAGATAGGTGCAAAGTTTCTAAGGTGCGATTTGCACTCACTAATGGCTGCCATAATGTATCTTACACTGTTGAGGTTCTTAATTTCACAGCGAGTCCCAGGAGGATGACCAACGCGGTTTATGGAAACATTAACGTCACAACGCAAAGAACCCTAGAAAGCAGGGAACTGTATCTTAAGTCACACGCAGTAAAGCGATATTTGGAATCTGACCTCTTCCATATTCCCATCGCTCGCACCAACGGTGCGAAGCAGAGCTTGCAAGGAGCGAACGTAAGCACCAGCCTCTTCCGGTGAGCTAAGACGTCGGTATGAATTGTGGGAGCTAGTTTATCCATTTATAGCGGCATACCGTAGATCAGGCTCAGATACGATTTCCATGAGACCTGTACCTGCCCTATTGAGGTCTATGCGAGAAGTCAGAGTTCGCGGGTGGAATGTGGATTTAGCTGTATCCTTATCCAGGTTAACGAAGTTAACGAACACGTTGCAGGGTATGTGGCATATAAGTACAAACTTGTTCAAGCTGAAGTTGTTTTATTCGGACATCGAAAGAAGTTGCATCGGGAAGAGCTATCTTTAACTTTCCACCAAGAGCAACAGGAGCTAGTGGAAGAGTCAATAGAGTTTGTTAGGCGTATATGCTTACTGACCGTATTGTTGAGTTATTTGATAGCCCGAAGGAAGGTCTGAATAGAAATAATGTTTTCTGTCGAAAGACGAGCGCGTTTGAATATCGCATTGAAGGGCAGTGGCGGCGCGTAATGCTAGGTCAACACATTTCTGGTTTAAACTCTGTTTGTTACGCTAGTTAACCTTGAAAAACATGCAATGCAGGTGGACACTGACTGGTAATGTACCAGGAAACGCGGCATCGAACAAGGACACATGTGTATTCGGAGTTTCTCCGAGCTCAGAAGTGAACGATTCTATGATTTAGATAAAATACACGTTTGCACCGAATATATAGCGACTCTACCTGAGAACAATTTCTGACGAGACTTTATTTGCGCATGGGTCTCTATCCCAATAATTACTTGCCATCCAGGCCAACGCGAATCTTCTGTGTAAAAGCGTGTATCATGAAAGCGTTTGAAGAGCTGAAGAGATTTTGCTCGACATGAACGGAAATGGCACAGCATGAGCAGAGGAAAATGTAGGCGGTGACGTAATCTAGCAATCCCATCAGCACGTGGCCGTGGCCTCCAGATCAATTCGCCGGACCTCTATACGGCGTTTAAGTTACCCACCACTTTGCAGTGGCTTAGCCCTCTTCGTCGTCGTCGGAGACGATGCCCAAGCTCTTCTCCGCCCGTGCTTGTTGTTTAACTCTCATCTTACTTTTATGTCTTCCTTATGTCCGCGCAGACCCAGCTGTCGCTTCTTTTACGGACTGCTTTGACCCAGATGGCAACGTGACCCAAAAGTTGGATATTTCAACTGTCTATGCCCAAGTTCTGAATAATGATGACATGGGAACGTATCTGAACCTCACAGTCCTGGGTACAACACCTCAGCCAATCTTTGGGTTCACCAACTCGAGCACAAGCCTTGGTGAGCTCCGTTGTACCGGCCTTTTGTCCCCGCTAATCGCTTCATTTATTTCTGGAAGCCACGCTCTTTACCACTACGAGTGTACTCACGCTCAACGCATGGACAAATAGTTCATATTTCTGCTCAACTCTGATGCCTCCATCTCCTTTGCCGTCTGATAATTCCACCGATGGGACTTATTGTCCAATACCGGCTGGGCAGTTTGCATTTTCGAGTACTATACCTTGGGGAGACCACCGTGCCCTTACGACACTAACTACTCGACTCCGCGCTGTTGATCCCGAAATTCAAGAGCTAGTCTGCGTCGATGTCGTTACCACTCCACTTGCCCCACAACCAGATTCTCCCTATGGACAAGCGAAGATAATTTTTTGGTCCACAGTCGGGCTCGCAATTGCGTATTGGGTCCTTGTTGGTCTTGCAAGAATCATATCTGCATGGGGAAGAGGCATTACCCGCCACGATGGATTATGGTCCAGAGCACAGAGCGCTGGATATATCCTGGCTAGCGCTATCAGCGGCGAGAGGTTTGCGACATCTCCTGCTTTGATGAGATTCTGTAAGTATAAGTATGGTTTTATCGACATTGTGTCTGATGTCATCTAGGCACACCTTCTATGCGAGATGTTATGTTCCATACGCAATGGTGTGCAGTGCTTGCTATGGTCGCCGTTGAATGGCCACCATTCGTTTGTAAGTGCCTGTTGTAGCCTTGTGAAAAATGGTCTATTTATGTACTTCTTTCTATCATCAGACCCAATATTGACTCAAACTGCCTGGTCTACACTTTCATATAGTAAGCCGATTTCGCATTCATTTGCAACAGTTGCTTATTCGATGAAGACATAACCCTGCTCTCATCGTCTACTTCCGACCATTGGGATCCTTTCTCGACACCACAGTACCCTCCCGCTTCAAATTTCACAGACCAGCTCAACAACGCTAGCTCAGTGTTATACATAAACGCTTCAACACCGAATATCTTGTTTACTCTTCCCGATGATGCCACAAATGGGATTTCATCCTTCGCATACACTGTTGGAGTGCGCCCACAGGATCTATTCTCCACATGTTTGATTTTGTTCCTCAGTATCATCGCAGTGACGATACTACTTGCCTTCCTTATTTGGGCAATTGACCACATAGCATGCTCGATTGCTAATGCTATTGGTGCTTCTGGGCATGGTCCAAATACAGTTGGGAGGTTGGCAGGTACTCGAAGCCCTGGCTTTTCGAGCATCAAGGAGGGACCCGATACGCCTAAGTTGGGAAGTCCAGACGAGAACAGATCTCTCAATGGTCAGACCGCTCAAAGTGCCAACGGATTGTTTAGGCCGCCTTCACGATTTGGAATTCCCATGTCTGCTGGTGGTAGCTCTACAGCAGAGAGAGGCATCAATTCTCAGAGGGCATGGTGGAGAATACGTTCTGACCTTGGATCCTTCCACATTAGTGTCTTGCATGGCAATCTTGTTCGCATCTTGCTACTTTTCCATCTCCCAGTCACGATATTTTCGGTCTTCCAAATGGTTATGTCGCGAGATGTTGCATCATTGTCGTCCAAAGTACTAGCTGCCTTGTCATTCGCCCTCTTCTCCGTCCTCATACCCGCTCATATTGTCACTCGAGTGACTTTTACCACGACAAGCAAACTTTACGACGAGACCAGGACCCTTCTCGCTCTTGGCCCTCTCTACAACCACTATCGACATGGTTCTCAGTTGTTTGCCGGTTTATTTTTTGCCACGAACCTGGTATTTGGTATTACCATTGGCGCGGGGCAGAAAAGCGGTACGGCTCAAGCAATCATCATCTTGATCGTCGAAATAGTGTCCGCACTTGTGACTAGTATCTGGCTTCCATGGGGGACCGGGGCAAGTATGGGCTTGATAAGTTTCTTATTTTGCGTTGCAAGGATTGTCATCGCAGTTTTGCTTTTGATCTTGAGTCCAACAGTAAGTAGCATGTCTTTGTTTCGTCAGTCTGGGCCTGAAATGAGGTTTTCAGATATCCATTGGTTCGGGCGCAGGTGGATGGGTTGCGTACGGCATCCTCATCATTCTTGCTCTAGTCTACCTTGCTTTACTGTTGATGCTTCTCGTCAAAGTAGTGGAGGCCCTGGTTCGGATATTTGGGACAGTAGGCTTTGATAAAAGCAGACATGTCGTCGACAGCGGTTTACTTGGAGCATGCGGACTTCTGGGCTGTTGTGGCTCGCGAAAACGGCACAGGAATCACCGAAGTCGGGACCGCAGGCAAGCCTACAAGATTGCTGAACTCCGACCTCAAGCCCAACCGCGCGATTCAGATGTATCCTCATACATCCCCCCAGCGTTTCCAAGTGCTGGAGGACCTCGCTTCCTTGGTGCCGAGTCTAGGAAAGGGTCGTCAGGGTCAGGGCCACCTCCTTCTGTCTTACGCCCTGAGCATGCAATGAGGCCATATCGAGAGGACAGCGACGATGAAGGGTATATTATGGGTGCTTGGCAAACTTCGAGTTACACCAAGTCCGGTTATGCACCAGTAATCAGCGACAGTCCTCAGTTGACGCCTTCCAGAACAAATTTCACGCAACAAAACCTTGCGAAACCACCTCAGACTACGATAGCGCCTCCGGCACCGTCTGGCTTTTCGCGGGTTGGAGGAGGCAGGGCTCACATCGATGCACCATATGCAATTGCGACCAGCTCTACACATACTTTCCCATCCATTGGGCAGAACACAATGACTGCGCCTTCTCCTATCTTGGATGACGATGAATCACCACCACCATCGTTGTCTAACGTTGAGGGTCGCGTACCAAATTATGCAACACTTCCCCCAGGTGCCATGCAGCCTTCACACACCAGGACAAAATCACAAACTGCCATTGTCGAGGATGCGGGCATCCTGGCTGGTTACGGCTCATCACCCGCGAGAACACAAGAAACGAGTACAGGTGGACTTCTCAGACCGCCTGTCATGGCTGGTTTACCCGCCGACTACGACGATGAGGATCCGGATGCGGTGGCAGTAAAGAAGCGGTCTTGGTTCCGCCTGGGCCGAAATCGCGGCCATAGTAACGAGGACATGCCCACAGCTGGACCATCAACAACTTCCCCGACTGTTCCCGTGGATGAGGAGATGGGTGGCCTTGGTGCAACTCCTCAACCAACACGATCATTCGTGGTCATTCGAAAAGCACAACCCGGCTCTGCTAGTGCCCGACCAGCAAATACTACTTCTTAGACGATGACCTTTTGTGTTGCCACGCTATGGACTATTTATCATTTCATGACCCTACAGCTCTCTCCTGCGCTGACTGATACTGCATACTTTCGTTTATCACACATTGCTACGCATATTCCCTTCACATCGGTTGGACAACGGACTTGCATCAACATTTCGTATATAGTTGTATATTAGGTAGTAGATACTCTATCATGCTTTTTACGTTGATTCGTGGATTTCCTTTCGGTGAATCTCTCAGAAAGAACCTTAGAAATGGGCAATCTTCTTCAACACGTTGGAGTTCTGACGCAAACAAGCTTTGGGCGACATAGAAATCCCTTCGACCTTCCAAAACTGTGCTTTACTGACCTCCAAGGAAAATGTATACAGATCTGAATATTCCGTAGTGTACATCGATATCTCGAAGCAAGTATCTGTTTATATATATATATATACATATATATGTAATCCGCACATATCTGTTTACTAGTATACAGGCTGTGGAAGGAGTCGACCAGGAGCTCGAGGAATGGCTAGGATTAGAGGGGGTGTCAGGTGGACGTTAACACTTGCCATCCCTGCCCAACACCGTCTACACCCGGCACACCCGCATCGGATCCTGGTATAGGCTGTGCTATAGGTTGTTCTTCGACTTGGTAGATCCAAAAGTTGTGGAAGTTAGACTGATGTTGTGGTAGGCGAGGCATCATGATCAGCATATGCAATAGTTAAAATGACGGGCATCTATGTGTCTGATTCGGTCGGCGCAGTCAGAGTTGGAGGTGACACTAACGGCGTGAGCGGAGGTGGAGATGAAGGGCAGTGCTTTGTTGCTGGCGCCACGGATGAAGCGGGCACCGGAAGAACGGAGGGGAAGGTTGATGAGGTTCACAAGGGGGCAGCGCTAGCAGATGGGATGGTCATCTTAATAACTGGCGTCGACGCCGATGGGGAAGACCGATGTTCGGAGTGACCAGAGTCAGAGATGATGTTGATGTCGTAGGTAGAGGTGGAGGATCCGTTAAGTCGGAAGGATCAGGCGCAAGAGATACTTTTGGGCGTTGTTGAGGATTCTACGTCAGGCGTAGCGGGCGGTGGAAACGCGATCTCCAAGACCTGGACAAGTTCTTTACGTCGAGCAGATGTGAGGGCACGCACAAGTTTCGTCACATGTATCGCAATTTCCTCTTTGAAGTGATAACGATATTATAGCCTGGGGGAAGTACATTCTGCGCACCCTTGATGCTCGAGAGAATATCCAGTAATTACATACGACGTTTCGACGGAAGATAGGCCAAGTTCTTGAGTACATGGAATCTGATAGCAACTTCAGTGAGTTTCCGTGCCAGCTCTACGTTCTTGAGGGAATCGTTTCCCCACAGTTATTACGACACCAAAACCAGCCAAGAAGGAGATGAGAACGCTTAAAATGTCACAGAGAACGTTCGAACAATCCTCTTCTGCAATCACGTATCCGCTAAGGCCTTCAGGACGATGTCCAAGAGGCTTCTCGTGATCACTTCGAGTGACTTCAGGTTTGGAGTAGAAAACTTCCTCGTTAGATGCATCTGAGAGCGGCGAACTGGAGGGGACAAGGGAGCTAACGGAACTTTCCTTGGCAGGTGACTCAAGAGCGGATAACTCGAGGCCCGGGAATACGCCATCGATAGAGCGTAGAACTTCTCCAAAACTGTGAAAGGGGGGGGTGATGGTCTTTGAAAACAGAGTTCATCAAGTCGTCCATCAAAACCACAGTGTATGTCCTCGTATTCCAGGTCCTCCAGTGAGTGAGCACGGTTAGTAAGCCAGACCGCAGGCAACTTGATATCGGACAGGTCAAGACTGAGGCCATCGTAGCAACTAGTTTCTGGCAAAGGTACAGCTGGAAGAGAGTGCCTCGCAAAGATGACAAGGGCGATGTCGCTCGAGACCTTGAAGAATGCATCGCTAGCTTCGAGCAAGCGAAGGTCATGACCAGGAGTGAGAGCGCGAACCCAGGCACGAAATGCTATGTTTACAAGAGTTACGTAGTCCAGAGATCTGAGCACAAAGATCGCCCTGCGGGCCGTATGAAGGAGGAAACGCTTAGATAGGACAGGTCTTTGGCGTTACAAAAGATCTCCGCGGCTGAAAGGCTATCGTTCCACAAACGCGTTGAGAGGATCAAGGATTTGAACGTGAACCTGCTTTTTTGATCTCTAAACACAGAAAGCGCTGTGGTCATCGCATTTCGAGGTGCAGAGATCCAATCACGAGGACCTGCCGGAGAGGCACTGGACTGGAAGAGCAAGGCAGGTAATGTGGGAGATAGAGGAGCTGGCACATAAGCGATCGACGCTAATGTGCTGGCAGACAATACGAAGAATACAAAATAACGCATGGCGGTATGAGATGAAGAGCAGGGTCGCAACTTGTTGTGTACTGATGGGTGACATAAGGTACACGTGACTTCCGACAAACATTTTGGCGTCCGAGGTAACTTTGTAGTTTCTTATTCTTACACGATCCTATGTTTTCTATTCTTTCCCCTTTCAAGGCTGGGTCGCAACGGATTACAAGTCAAACATAATTGAATACAAAAAGGACTATTCAATTGTACTATTCCATTCAAATTCAACCAGTGATACCCACTAATACCCACCATACATGACCGAATACGACTATTCCCCAGAGGCTTGGGAGCAACACCTTCATCAGCAGGCACAGATTGCCCGCTGGGTGAAAAAGACAAGCCGTACTACCCCATCCAACCCATACGTCGCAGCTACCCCTGCAGGCGATATCCCCAGAGAGCTTCTCCCAGACGCCCGGATCCATGATCCCAACCCACCTCCTGGTCCAGGATCGAATAATGGGAAGCCCAGAGTGCGGAGGCACAGGACACCGTCGGAGAAGCAGTTTGATAGGGAGAGGAGGGATGATTGGAAATACAACAGCCAACGGTTATATAAAGAGGCGGTCTTGGCGAGAGAGGAGGCTAAAGCGCGAGAGGCTGCCAAAGCCCAAGAAGAAGCCAAGCTATCGACTCAGGCATCAACACCCAGAACGCGTAGGGCTTCGTACGACGGCACACGCGCACGTCGTGAACAGCCGCCAACCTTAACTTCGGTAGCGCCCCGCCTCTCAGACTCCCAAGCCACCTCCTCCACAGATAAATATTCAAACGCACAACGCAAACGATCTCAGTCGACAAGTGCGCAACTCAACGATGCGAAACAACTTGTTGCTGTCCGTGTTTCTCTTCAGGGCAAAACCTACTATGCCTATGACGGCGAACTATATAATTACGACCCCACTGTGAATGCGCAGGTCGATACGTCGATCGACCCGTGGCCCACGAGGAAGAAGCCTACACGATCACAAACTGCCCCGGCCATTCCTGCACCTGAAGCCTTGCCCCCGCCTCCGAATAGCGCACCTGCTACCACGGGGTATCCTGGATATTATCATGGGCGATATGGAAGTTCGTCATCTTCTGTACCACAACAGCAGTACCCGCAGCAACCTAGGCTTCCACATAGTAGTACTTCGCCATACCCTACTTATACACATTCTCGCTCGCAGACGCTCCCCCGTGCAATCCCAAACGCCAATCCTCTTCCAAACCATTATCCTTATCCATATCAACACACACCTTCGCCTCTTGCCCCACCCAACTCGGCTGGTTCCTATGGACATGGTTACGGTAGCGCAGCCACTTTTCCACGCTATGTGCAGGGGGGTGTGCGGCCTGTCACGCCAGAGGCTCAAGTTGTCACCCCATACGCGAGTCCAAATCCGAATCCGACCCCAACCCCGAATCCACCACCGAAATCACCGAGCAAACCACTCTTGAGACGTGTATTTTTCTGGAGTAAGAATGGAGGAACGTCCACTACCTCGCCTACCTCGCCTGCAGCTGCATCTGCATCCACACCTACTCTTATCCCGACAACCACTTCTCCACCCACGAGCCCAACTAAGTCCAAACCATTTAAAACAAAATCAACTTCCCCGGCTCGCCCATACACCTCCCCTGCGACACCTACACCGCCACCTACAACGCCCACCACCATACGTAGCCTGTTTGGCCCGCCGCCGCGGAATAAACTTACCAAACATCCGCATCCCTCCGCCGGTGGCTCGCGCATGTCACTTGAAGGCATGTCGAGGGAGACGAGTGGCACTGGGAGTGCATCAGTGGATGAGGGATGGGTGCGTCTTTCGTTAGATGAGGCTGGGGTCCGAGAGCGACGAGAGAAGAGGGAGAAGGAGAAGAATCGTGTACGGGAGGGGAGGGATGATAAGGTCAGGGATTGGGAAAAGGATAGGGACATGGGAAAAGAGAGAAGCCGGCCTTCTGATCGACATCGGAGTAGACATCATGAGAGGTCGTACGAGCGTGACCGGGAGCGCGAGAAGGATAGGGCGAGAGAAAGGGAAGACGCTTCGAAGGAGCGCGAGAGGGACAGGAGGCGCTAACTAGTCTCGTCTGGAATCATTGTATACTGACTTCAGGATCGTTATCATGGCTATGTACTACCATTGCTACTGTGTATATAGCACTATTATCATAACCTCATCGTGTATTTCCAGCGCCTAAAACCCCAAATAAAAAACTCTACCATAAAAAGAAGAAAAAAGTCTAAGGGCAAGATAAGCAGTAGTGACAGCCATAATAGACAGATATATAACGGGCGAATATGTGCACGGGACATAATCTCTACTAACGGTTGACCAGGAAACGATAGGTACCGTACCCTCCAATTAAAGCAAATGCCGCCAAGACAGATACTATAGAGATAAACCACCCATAACTCTGTAGCGAAAACATGCATGTTAGCATCCATAAACCATATTAGCATATAAACCGTACGCACGTCCTGGTCATCTTGTCCAGGTACATGGACGTTCATGCCCCATATACCAGTGATTAGATTCATAGGGATAAGCACGGTACCGAGCGCAGTGAGCTTAGAAAGGACATCGTTGATTTGGTTGTTTGCATCGGTCATTTCGATGGAGATTTGAGCGAGGTAGTTGGAGTGTGAGCGAGACAGAATCTTTTCGTAATGATTCAAATTTTGAGTCATAGTGATAAGATGGTCCTGTATGCAAGTGAGAAGAATGAATTTCAATGCTGAGGGCAAATGAAGCTTACCTGGATATCTGATAGATAAAGCCCCTTCAAAGCGAATGAATATGAGGGAAAACAATGCAATGTAACATCGAGCAACTTACAATATCAGACGTCGGAGCCACCCTCCAGTTCTCATTACACCTCTTCGCCAACCCCTTCACGACATCCGCCTTATTGCCCATCAACCTCAGCAATCCCATGACTTTCTTTCGACATGTCCCAATCCTTCTCAACATGTCGCTTTGTTCCGCTTCTTTGAGGATAAGGACCAACTCATCAATTGAGTCTACCTCATACTCAATATTTTGAATCAGAGGTCCAAACGCATCGGTAATGTCGTCGATAAGAGCATATGAAATCCAGTCTGATGTCACGGCAATATAGTCTTTCAATTGCTTGATACGCCTCCGAACATTTTGAGGATGGGGGGTGGGACGGAAGTGGAACTAAGTCAAAAAAAGGTTAGTCAAGTCGAAAGTCCGCACGAAGTTCGACAGACGCACAGAAAGAATACCCTCACGGAAGACAATGATGTACATATTCAGGGGTTCCAGGTACGTTGGGCTATATGAGTCCTGGTCGAAACTGCGGAAACAGACCAGGTAATAGTTGCGGAACAGTTCAATCTTCTCGCGGGTTTCCTCCATCTGAATATCTTCAGTCGTCAATGGATGGATATCAAAGACCTAACAAACCAGTCAGAAAATATGATCACGTTCAGACAGATCCATACGCACTTTACTGAGCATCTTCATCTCTTCGTCCGTAGGCGACGTCACATCTAACCACCACGTCTTATCATCTGAATTACCCAGACTTCCATTGCTACCGACCGGGCCGGGTCCCGTAGCCAACTTCTGGTCAGCGGATGCGAGTTTTCCATTGGAATTGCCCTCAGGGAAGGAAGGTAGTGGGCTGCCGTCCTGGTTATCATGGTCTTTTGGGTGCATCCCGAAAAATAGCTGTTCGAAGGTTTGACCGTCGGCTGGCAGTTCGCTGAGACTACGTGCGTGAATGGTTGCAGCGAGAGCATTGGAATAGAATGAGAAGCGGTATGGTCTATCATGACCTGTATTCAGAATACCACCACCTAAGACTGGTTGTGGGTCACCGTCACCCAATGTTGGGTGCCGGCCTATGCCGATAGAGAAGCGAGAGGCTAGACCATGGCCTGCGGCAGATGGTAAAGAGAACGGGTCATGCGGATTCTCAAACAGAGCCATTTTGCCTCCGATGCCCTTACGGTGGGAACGCGGATGTGGATTGGAGTGACTGAGTTTGCGTTGACGAATGGAGCTGGTGCTGGTCCTAGGGCCATCTTCACCTTCAGGCAGAGGAACGGGAGTTGTTTGTCCGGGATAGTTTGAAGGGCCTGGTTCGTTCAGTTCAGAGGGGGGTGGCGCTCGTTTAGGTGGTACATCCAAAGTAAACCTTGTTGTTGGCGCGAGGCCAAGGTTTGCCTTCTCTACGGCAGCAAATTCCTCCATGGGAGAAAAATCAAATGCCGGGCGCGACGCATTGGCCTGGTAGGTAGGAAGATCAAAGAGAGATTCTGTGTTCGGATCATGGTTGAGTGGTTGTGCGTGAGCTAGTAGAGACGCATCGTGAGCTTGGTCGAGGGCCCTGTTGAGCGAGATACGAGATGCATTGGCGCTTTGCACAACTTCATCCTCTATGCCAGTATGATCAACGATGTGATCCTCTTCATGAGGCATGTGGTCTGGTATAGATGATATTTCAGGTGAACCCATAATGGTAGTTTCCCGTCGTGCACGAGAGAGATGCATGGCCATGTCCACGTCCATTGTGCGCTGTCGCTCCTGGGCCTCCGGGTCGAGAGATCGAGACAAAATCGGGGAGCGGCGAAGACTCGCAGTTATGTCAGAAGAACTGCTATTGCGACGACGAATACCCGGGGAAGTCGTCAGGATATTTGTTGGGTCATCGATAGCTGTAGGTGACGAGGAGAGGGCGTTTAACGTCACCGACGATGCCGGCGCTGACTCTGGCGGGTCGTTCATGGTGGTAAGGAGCGAAAAGAGAAATGAAGGCTCGGGGAAAATAAATCAATTAAATCAAACAAACAGGTGACATCACAAGTGACTATTGCCGAAGATTAACACGCCCCTGTTGTCTAATGGTTATGACGTCAGACTTCTACCGTCAGGTTATCTGGAGGTTGCGGGTTCGAGTCCCGCCAGGGGTTCATAGGAAACCATGATGCATGTTCTTTTTCTTCTAAGCCTATCTCACAACAATACATTGCTCTGGTATCCCAAATTTGAGGTATATACATACAATTAGTGGTATCAGGGAATAAATCAATCCATCCAATACAAACTACTACTTTCGTGCTCGTAACTGTGCTCTCAACTGTCCATTCTCCGTCTGCATCGAGTTCAACTCGTCCAGTAGTGCAATCCTTTGTGACTGTTCAGAGTTCCGCATCGCCTCTACTTCATCTCGCGCCACTTCAAGTGCCGCACGTGTCTCAGCCAGTTGTGCCTCCAGCTGCCTCCGTACCATCTCAGGAGCCGACGCTGCCTCCTCCGCAAGTGTAAGGGTGCGTGCGCTCAAGGTGTTATTGGCCTCCGTTAGCTGTGCACATGTTTCTGCCTGTTCGCCAGCGAGCATCTCCAGTTGGCGCTTCTCGTTTTCTACGCGATCTAGCGAGGCTTGAAGCTGCTGAACCTCATCAACACTGCAAAAAAGATAAGAACATATGTCAAGCGATAGAAATGCCACGCTACCCACAGTCCTGCCTGTTTCGAAGCCATCATCATATTCCTCTCCTCCAATGTCCGAACCTGCTTTTGATACAGTTCCAGTGCAGTATTGCCATCTTGCGCCAACTTCGATGCGCGCTCAGCATTCTTTTTTAATAGATCATGAGCTTGCGCAAACCGCAGAAGACGCTCAATCAATGCACGGTCATCCTGGATGAGTGCCTGTACACGCGATGCGAAAGCCTCGATTGAGAACTCGCCTCCGCCTACAGCTGGTGACATAGGCTGCCGCGTTGAGTCATATAACGATTTGAGAGAGCGCACATCCAACTCAGAAAGTGACGACACTGATCTGTTGGGGCCTGGGCTATTTAATGTCGTCGGTGAATCAGTCCGATATTGTCTACCAGATGAGCTGAATTTGGCGGCGCGCGCTTCGGGGGAGGGCAGGATGTTCCAAAGAGGTAGGAGAACCTGTAACATACGACCGGCGTCTGTACCAAACGACTTTGGGGACTGCAATGCTTGACTTGCATCTCTGCTGGCATTTGCCCGCTCAGATGCTATACGAGCGTCTTGTCTGGCCTCGTCGCGTTCCTGACGGGCTTGTTCAACATCACGAGCAAGCGTTTCGCGTTTGTCGAGTCCAGTACGAACGTCCTCCTCAAGCTTCCTCCTCAAAGTGTCCCACTCATTTTCTGCTCTAGAGTGTGCATCCAATTTCCCGTGGACTGTTTCTAGATGTGTGCCAACAGACGATAGAAGGCCTTGCAGCGATGGCTCTCGAGAAAACAGGACAATGCCGTGTCGCTGGACCAACAGTCGCAGAGCTTCGAGTCCGGAGTCAAGTTCCCCGTGGGCGTGTTGGAGGGCCTGTTGATCTTCTTCCCGAGTCCTGTCCATCTCCTGCTGCAATCGAGCCAAGTCATCCAGCTTCTCGTCCTCGAACTCGGATCTTTGTCGTTCCCACACGTCTCGTTCCATTTTCCATTGCGATTGTATTCGGGCAATTTCCACCTCCTTTTCCTGCAATATTCTTTGGCTTTCACCTTTTTCTGACCCAGCTGCCTCTAGTGCGCGAGCCTGTCCGATCTCCTCCGCTTTTGCCACCTGATCTTGTAGCCTCTGGCTTTCCTCCAGCCAAGCATTTTTCTCCTCTTGCAACTGTCGAACCGCATTATCCAAATCTTCGAGCTTTGAAGTCTCGATTCGCAGAGCATTGATCGTCTCTTCCGCACTTTGCAAATCCAAACTCATTACGGTCTCAACCTCCTGCTTCTCCAACTTCAGCATCTTCAACTCCCTCGTCAGCTCTGCCTGCTTCCTACCCGCTGCCGTCAATGACTCTGTCGCCGCCTTCAGCTTCTCTTCGAGGGAGCCGATCTCTGCAATCGCTGCATCACTAGAGAGGAATCTTCGAGGAACAACAGCGTCGGCATGCCCAGCAAACAGATGTGGTCCATCGAAGCGTGTCTTCACTGATGACGAAACACCTGTCATACTGGACGAGGCAGGGCTCATCAATGTGCTTCTGGATGAATCGTATCCAGAATCCTCTCCTGCACCGTTGGTAAGAGGCGTTGCTTTCTTCTCAAGATTTCGCACAGAGTACGACAGTACCCCAGCGCGGTGCTCAAGCAGGCGACGATAGGTCTCATGTGAGCGTTCCGACAACCGCCAAACCTCTTGTTGCACAGCATCTACACGAGCGTTGGCAGATATGAGTTGTTCCTCATTTTTTTTCGGGTTTTTATTGACTCTCGAGAGGGATGAGGCTGCGTCACGCATCTTGGTCTCTAACGTTAGCTTTTTGGACATGGCCTCAAGTCGTGTAGACAATTGTTGGTATTCCTAAAGAATTGACTGAATTCATGAGCTTACAGTAATTGCATAATAAGTACCTTGGTCAACTCGTCGACTTGCTCAGAGCTCAGGATCTCGCAGTCCCGACTATCGACAACTGCTTGTGAAGCCATGAGACTAAGGAGTAGTTCATCGCGGGTTGTGACGCCTGACACATTGCTTCCACCGGAGCTACGCTTGTCTGAGAGACTTTTATTCCTAGTAATCAGTTTACTGAGGATAGGAACCCTTGGTGGTGGGGCTGGTGAAGATGAAGGTGATGGAGAGTCCATAAACTGACGAAGGGTTTGGTCTGAATTGGAGAATCGAGATTGTTCACCATCTAGCGGAGGTGTTGGTTGAAACCGTGGTACCCCAGAATCCTTTCTAATGGTAAGTGCAGGCGTGGGTGGGGTCACAGTCGCAGTACTGGGAGAAGGTGGCGGCCATGAGGGTCCGTTGAGAGGTTTAGTACTGAAGGAATTAGGTATATCTGTCGATGATGACGGTGGTGGAGAATTGGCCTGCGCCGCGGCTGTCCCAAGCAGCCTACGTACGCCGTTCATTGCGGTTGCTGGAGAACGGGCACCACGACGACGAGAACAGAGCGTGACCCTAACCTTAACCTGAGTGTAGTTGTCTACATTCCTGCCGTTTGCGACACTCGCTCTTCGGCATCGTCCATGACCTGCTAATCTCCATGTCCTTTACATTCAACTGGCCTCGTTTCTCAGACCAGTTTCATTACGATGCCATCCAGATGCTCAATACTGCCCTCAACAAGGGCAACAAGCCACCAATCATTGCCGACCGTATCGAGGTAGTTGAGCTTGAGATGGGAACTCAGGTATCTAGCTTCTTTGGAAGGCATTTTATCCCGTGTTTTAACGTCCTACAGCCTCCGGAGCTAGAAATTCGTGACATCGGTGAACTCACTGTAGACCAATTTCGAGGCATTTTTCGTCTCACATACTCTGGAGATGCCCATCTGGTTCTCAAGACCAAAGTCCAGGTATGTTTTATAAGTCCTTGTCTTTTTTATACTGTATAACCTCTATGAATTAGGCAAATCCATTGAATCACAAACAACCTGACATCCATTTAATGGGTGGTTCTAGGGGCATGCTTGCTGCAAAACAGCCCCTTGTCGTACCCATGCTCCTTCGCCTTTCGCACTTCAAGCTCAACTCATATGTTGTTCTCGTCGTTTCAAAACAAAAAGGAATTACACTAGTTTTTAAGACTGACCCACTGCAGAATGTCGATATCAACAGCACATTCGACTCCATTGCTGTCATTCAAAAATTCATACAACGCGAGATCGAGGGCCAACTCCGCCAAATGTTTCGCGAAGACCTTCCTGGCATCATTCATCGTCTCAGTCAACAGTGGGTCAAGGCAAAGGTTGAGGCTCCCTACTTGCAGAAAAACCCTCCGCCACCAGTACACCGAAGACAAGAAAGCCTTGACACGCGTTCATCTGCCGATAGTGCTTTCGGCAGTGTTTCCCCTGTTCCCCTAATGGAAAACGTGCCACACTTACGACGAACACAATCTGCTGCTGGGAGCTTTTCCTATCCCCAACGACCACGCTCGACGTCTGGTTACTCCTCGAGATCTGTTCCCAAACCCAAATCACCCAAACCAGCTGCACCTGCGATCAATCCTGACCCCGTATCATTTCCTGACCTTGAGAATTTCGATCCCACGTATGGCTTACGTCCAGAGGGACTCCCTACAAAAAGCGTTTTTCGTGGATTTGGTAGCTTGTTTACGCCAAATAGAGGTCTTGCAGACCTTACGGAGGACTCGGAAGAAGAGGAAGAGGAAGATGACGATGGCGCAGCTTCTTTCGATATGGTCAACTGGGAATACACACTCCCACCCTCTACTCCAAGTATCTATGACGACGCGCAGGAAAGTGTGGAACCAGAGTCCGAGTTTGAGACCATACCAGCTGTGGGTGGGGGCACTATCACGCGTCCACGAATATACCACTCGCAATCGATGATTCAACCTAATGCTGTAGCGTCGTCGTCCCAACACTACCAGCCTTATAGGTCTATGGCTCTGCCGCGATCCGGGTTCACTACACCTGGCCTCTCTAGACCATCACCTGGATTGAGTTCATACTTTGGTGGGGGTTCGTCTGGGTTCCGTACAGCTCCACCTTTCGGTGCGACACCAGGTCGACCAGTCACACCTGACAGTATGGAAACACAGCCTTCCAGGTCGAGTAGTGGACGCGGTTTAACTACGTCAACCCCTCCCACAGACCATGCCATACAAGATGACGACTACCATAATGACTCTGCGATGTATATGGCATCCCCTACTCGCACTCCATCACTTGCCGCCCCCTCTTCGCGCCGCCCCTCTATCTCTTCTAACTCCAACTTCGACCCTTCCAACTTCGGCCAAATATCACCCTCCACATCGCCTTCCCACAACCCTAAAATCGTTCTCCGACCCGCGCTCAATAACTCTCTTCATCAATTATCTGCCCTCTCGCATTCTAACCATACATTATCACCCTACACACACAATCTACAGCACTTCACCGTGCGGAGCGTACCGCCACGATCTGCTACCCCTGCAGGCCCAATAGACCGGCAACCTGTGAAAGCCAAGCGCAAGCGCATCTTCCGTCTTGGGGGCACAAAGGCGTCATCGACTGACTCTGACGCTGGAAGCAAAGAGAAGCTGTTGAGTGGCAGATCGGCCGAGTTTGACGTGTCGGATATGGATCGATATTTTCCAACCCATGAGGATCATGATATAGACGCCAATGAGCCTTCATTGGCTTCTATTGCGCCACTATCACCTGTTACTCATCGGTTGTCGCCCGTGTCGTCAATGAATCCTCAAACTATCGCCCCAGCATCACATCTACGGCATCTCTATAGTGTAAATAACTTAAGCGTCAAGGGTCCTCTCCTTCCCTCAGCATTGCCGCCATAGAATCACTCTTTCCGGTGCAAACCCATTACCTTTGCAGTATACAATGTAAATCATCCATCCCCACTACTCATCCATTTTTCATGGTTTTATTTCACGGCTTTCGTATTTTTATGGAATGTAGTTTATCACAAGTATTTTACAGTTTCCGTGTCACCTCGGTTTCATTTCAGTTACACACCTAGCATACATCATTGAACTATTTGTTGCACATCTTCTATCTAACCATCTTGTTTAGAGTCGCAGAGGGTCCGTCGACTCAATAATACAGCAAGCACAGAGATGAATGAGAAAACTAACGATACAAAATTTACACAAAATATGCCAAAAAAATCTTCAAAAATCATTCCATGATACAAACCGTCTTCGTCTTTTCGAATTCCGCCTACAGATCCATATTCATCATCGGCAGCACACTGGGGAACATGTCCAAATCTGGTCCTGGCATCAGCGGCACAGGTGCAGCAGGCATTGGATTTTGGAAATCCTATTTTTATAAAATCTGTTAGAAAAACTTTACGCGGCTCAGAGGGGTACCCCCACTCACGTCCACTATACAGAAGAATGCCGCGCAATAGCATGAGTGTGAGTGAGTATGGCAGCAAAAATATAAAGAACGCACCATGCATACTCGGAAGTCGACTCGTATTCTGGCGTGCCGAAGGTGTCTGCCGGAGCTGGCGGAAATCGTTGTTCATATACGTTTTTGTAAGGCCAGTAGTTTCCACTTGGGATCGAAGGATCGCCGTAGGTGGAGAGATGATGAGGCCGAGAATGTCAGGCGTCTTCGCGCCATTGGGTGGAGTCACGGGCGTAGGAATATCTTGACGCATGAGGTCATCGATGTCATGGATGGATAATTCGAGTGTTTCCGGGAGGGTGTTTGTTGGCGGCGGTAGGTAGTCGTTCTCGTCTATTGTGAATGCGCTCAGAAGTGTTATGAGAGTATCATGGTCTTCATGGCCCAGCAAGGAGTCCAAAGAAGAGAAGAGACTATCTAAGAGAGCTGCAGAGATGCCGCAGAGAACAGTGTATTTTGAGTCGGCCTGGGACGACAGCCATTGGAGTAGAGAGAATACACTCCGAGCGGTTTCATGGTCCATATCTTGTTTTGCCAAAACTGACAGAGCAGGACCAATCTCCATTCGCAGGGGTTCTGGAGTTATAACATTGCTCGTAAGACCTTTAAGGATGATGGAGGCTGCTCTGACAAGTGGTGGCGAGTTGGGAATTTCGTGTGATGCCCGCAAAGTAGCTAGTAAGATCGTGAACTGCAACTCTGGTTCAAAGGATCCAGTTGTAGGTGCGAGTAATGTTATGAATTCGTGTATGTACCCCGAAACATATCGTCCCTCCAGCAAAGCCATAAGACTGCTGCACAGTGCAAGTGATAGGTCAGAAGTGTTCGCAATAGCGTCCAAGCACCACTCCGAAGAATCCGATGAAGGCTTTGCAAGTTCAATTATGAACCGTAGAGACAGTGTCACTTGGTACTGCAAAACGAGCTTGTAGCTTTCTCGTCGTGTGAACTCCGCCAATTTTTCTATCGTCCTCGTCATATCCTTCAACTCCTCTGTGAGCAACCACGCTCCAACATTCAAAACCCCGTCATCGAGTTTGATTAGACGTTGTACGATATGGGCTCGGTTCTTTGGTTCCAAAAGGCGAAGGAAATGTTTGAGCTCGTCAAGGACATTTGGCAGAGCAGCTGTGACCCAATGGGATGGCTCGCCCTCATCGTACAACATCGCATTTGGTTCAGGCAGGAGGTTGTCAATCATAGTAGATACCTGCAGCACGTGCAGAGCAGGATCCCGATCGCCACACTGGCTCCCATGCTGTAACAGAGCTTTGAAGACAACTTCAGCGCCAACTCTATCTGGTTCCGCAGCGAGGCCCGGAGCGGAAAGTGTGTGTAAGAGGTCCAAACAAGCTTGGCGTGCATCCTGGGAAGATATCGCCGCCCGACTCGATGGTGAGAACAGATTATTCGCAGCAGCGGTACAGGCAAAAATATCTGCCGTAGATAGAACTAGTGTGCGCATTAAGCGCGTTGTCGGTGGATAGATAGGTACCAGCTGTATGATAAGCTGTAAGAGGTTGATTGCGGCGAGGAACAGCTGGTTAGCGAGGATCTGGTCCATGGATGGCGGTGGGAAAAGGGAAAAATGTTTATTGAGGTCGTCGCTGACGCCAATGAGGATATCGAGGAGGCATGGAACGATTCCTGATGTACCTTCGTCCCAGAACGACTCAAGGGTTTTCCACTCGCCCTTGGGAAGGTCAAGTTCGCGTTTAACAATCGCAAGGGAGACGCGTAGCGTGCGCAAACGTCGAAGAGAGAGCGGATGATCGCTGGTAAACATAAGTTCTTCAATGGCTGCTGGAAGGCCATCCTCAGATACTAGAGCAATTTTGCGCATAGAAAGGAGCTCGGTGTCACTGATAAATGTAAGTTTTGGCTTGAGGTCAAGGATAGTGTCCACAAGATCATCGTTAAGAACAGCTTGAGGGTCTTTCGCAAGCTCGCAAATAATCTTTTCAGCTAGAATCCCAGATTGTCTAGGTATTTCTTTATCCGAGGATATCCAGTTTAGTCGTCGTGTCAATTGGCGTAGAAGCAACAAGTGGTTCACGATCTTCACACAACATAAGTAACGACGTCGATTTTAAGATGAAAATCTCTTTACCTCGCGATACCCGTCTATCCCCTGCCATAGATGCATTACAGCCGATGTATGTTCGCGGCATATATCGTTCCCGACGCTATCTGTCCAGGCCCAGACAGCTAAAACGCTCGCCACACCAATGAAGGCTCGAACCTGCGCAATAAATCCATCATAAGAGGTCATGTTCATTTTGTTGCGGGAGTGCAGTAGATAATGAGATTGAAGAGAAGTGTGAACAGGTATGCCAGCCAACTTTGTGACTAGTTCCTCGTGATGGATCATGGACTCTAACCATATCGCCATCGACAATTCCTCGGTACCTATATCCTGAAGCATACTCCATGACTGTTGGAAATTCCCTTGAGGGTCAGACAAAGAGTCTTCGAAGCATTGCCAATCAGTAATCCTGCTAGAAAGTCGTCGTGCTGCAGATTGTGTAAGGTTATCTGCTACGTGACTCTCTTGAATCTGGCGTAAGGTATCCAGAAAGGCCTCTGTGTTTAGGCTTCGGGCAACGTCAACATTTGACGCAGCATCTGCAAGACAAAGTAGAGTTTCTTCATCGACGGTCTCAGCAGTGAATAATGACTCTAGTTCCAAGTGACGCTGTCAGGAGTTTAGAATTAAGGAAATATACCGTCGGGCAATTGGACAAACCAGTAGAGCCCTGGCTAAGCCGGGGTGTTGAGAGGCCGATATACTGAGCATTCTTGCGATTGGGTAAGCGTCGTTGCTGTCCTGGGAAATATCTGAGTTAGAACGTAATCAACAGAGTACACAACTAACCTTGGGTGTTGAGATGCATTCAGAAACTTGTATAGCAAATGTTGACAATTCTTCCTCTGTTGCGTCATCCCGTACTGGCCTAAATAGCAGATCATTAACTCCCTCTAGGTCTAGTTCTCCGTCAACCATAGACATTAGGTCCGCATGTAGGTATGGAAAGTCAGGAAGATCCCAGTCTTCGTTGGAAGGTTTGAGACAGAAGATTAAGCGAACAACAAGCGGCAATGGTGGCGCGTCGGGAATAAGTGCCAGCAGTTGTTTTGCCAGCAACGTAGGATCTTCAGATATGGAAGGATCGAGTGCCTTTGATAAAGGCATTTCTTCTAGCAAAGGAAGGGGCTGCGGTTCGCGTTTTTCTGTCGAGATAGGCGCGTTGGAGATAACTTCTCCATATACCGCGATTGAAAGCTTAACGAAGCTGCCTTTAAGAACCATTAAACGCGTTGCGTACTTAAAATCAAGTATTAGCATGCAAAAGGATCTTCTAGCCCTCTGCATACCTCGGCGCCCATGTCAACAAGATACTCTGCTTGTTTGCCCGCATACGGAATGAGAGTGGGAACAAGAGCATTTGGTACGCGTGGTTTTTCTTTTGAATCGGCTTGAGGTATTGGATGGGCATTAAGAAACACCTCTAGATAGAAAGCCTCGGGCTCTGTTTCACTGCACACATCGTTAATCCACATGACTGTGGGGTCAATCAGGCACGTACGCGACAACTTCTGGAGCGTTTGCAAAGGGAGCAGCACCTGAAGGAAATATACGAATTGAAGATACACGGACAGGGACAGCAAAACGGATGGCGGCAAGAGACTGAGGGCCCTGAGGCTGGAGGGTACTCCAGTGCAAGAGCATGGAAATCGAGACTCGGCAAAGTCCGACGTGGCCTAAGTCATGCGCAGCCCTTTGCCGCATATTTCTGTCTGCACATTCATGAGTCGCTCGACTACAATCAGGCTCCCTGTCCTCGACATTCCCCCATCCACACCACGCTCTCCTACTATGCGAGGTAGACAGCGTAGTAGTAGCATAGTCCAGGTCCAGGAGGTTGGCGCCAGCTCTATAGAAGAATCTCTCGATCGTAGTGCCTACGTCAACATTAATGCAAACTGGGTCAATGTAAAAGGTAGCTATCGAAGTAGCTGCCCAGTCGTTGCCCTCTCACAAGTGTGCATAGGTGCATGGCTCATACACATCGTCCTCATATTCTTTGGAAAGGTGGTCATCGACACAATTCCGGGAATGACACAGCAACTTAGTTGGACCACTGTCAATCTGGCATATCTTGCGGTACGTGATATTAGACCTCAGTCCCGCATGACTAATGTTATTTCCTTTAGTTGACGTACTTAATGTTCCATTGGGTTACTGGTATACCCTTTGAAAATGATCTCCATGGTGGAGCCTACGACGAACTCACACTCTGGGAGCAAATCGACGAGGGTGCCCAATACACGCCTGCAAAAAAATGGCTATTTAGTGTTCCCATCGGCCTGTTAGTATCCAACCTTCCTCGGTACATGGCGTGTATACTAACATAAATCAGGTTTCTTGCATCCACTCATTACACCAACTATGATCCATGGCTATTCGCAATCAACCTGACTGCGCTTATTTTCGGTCTTATCCCAAAGCTTCCCCAGGTAACGCTCCGCTTACGTGTCGTCCTGACTGAGGCTAATTTGTCGTCACCAAAAGCTTCACAGACAGCGCCTTGTCTTCCCGTCAGCAGACATCTCTGAATCGACCACACCAGTCACCCCCGATTTCCCCTTATCTGGTACTCAAACCCCTTTATCATCAGTGCAATCTCCACTTATCCAAATAACGGAAGCGCATTTCAACCAGTAACGCGCTGACCAGGATGCAGCACTCGAAATTTTAACTATTTGGCTTGCATAGACGGTTGGTCGGGCCACTATTATATTATCCATGCAACTTGTTTCTGGATACACAGTATCACTCTTTCGCATTGATGCAAACCAATATGCATTGTATTTCATACATAAACAACTGGAGACTTACCCCCCTCATCCATCTACTTCTATGTTTGACCTCTATAATAGACTCGTCTAATGTGAAGACGCCGCGGATGGATGCGTGTACTGCTGCAAGCGCAGCCTGTGGATGATGTACATCAGTGGGGTAACCAAGTAAGATGACGAATTACCCACAAATTACGAAGGAGCATCAAGATCGTGACTTTTCCAACGGCTGGAATGTACAACGACGCCTACCCAAAGTGTTCGGCAGAAATCCTTCACTAGTATAGAGTTCCGTCTTACCTTTTCACGAACATCTTTCTCGAAGTTCTTTTCTGTGGCGATATTTACGCATACGCATCCGTCTTTTAGCCACTCGGTTTTGACCTTGTAGGACGTGCTGGGAACAGCAGAAATCACGACATCAGATTGCGCCAAGCATTCCTGCAGCGTGAGGTTGCTTGGCCGCACGACGTGGCGTGGGTGGTAACGGCGCGTAGCCTCAGATTCCTTAGAGCCATCTACGCGTGGTCGTTTCGTGTATTCCTGAAGGAAGTTACAAATGGTGCCATGCTTCGCTCCCCAAGAACATGACTTGCCTGTATCGAGTCGATATCGACGGAAAAGACGCGTGCGCCATCGTTAGAAAGCAGTGCTGCCAATGGGCGACCAACGACTTCCGATCTAAATCCAGATTCAGTGCCTGTGTACATCCATATGGCGTCAGTAAAACATACCGATTAATCACAGTGATAATCTTTCCATAAGCGCGGTCGCCAAATGGGAGGATGGTGTTGTACACTCGGACATATTCGAGGCATTTAACGATGGCCAACGGCGTGCATGGTATGATCGACTTAACCGTTCCAGCGGGAGGCTGATCAGATTCTAAGGCTGTAATGGTCGGCGGGGATGGTGGTACAGAAGATAGCAGAGACTCGGGTTTGATAAAGCGAATGCTAGAAAACAATGGGCAGAGGATCCGCTGAGATAGTTCCTATGCTCACTTATGATACAAGTTATAGTGGAATTTGACATGAAGACCCTCGACGTCTTTGAAGGGAGATACAATCTGGCACAGAGTAAGCAATAGATTGACGTGGTTTTATCAGTAATACCTGTTGCAAGTAATGATCCTGACGTTTGGATGTCGTCAGGAAAGATTCACAACTTAGAAAAAACTCAAACCTGTTGCGCCCCGAATATGGGGAAATAAACCTTTCAAAGGCAAAAGGGCAACAAAAAGAATTTATTGACTGTTTCTGACCAAAGGCAGGAGTGCATACCATGATGCCGTTTACACTCTCATCTTCGTTTGCCTCGATGATGGCTTCTTCCACACCCTCTCCCTCGCCAAGATCACTGGAAGCAGCAGCTCCAACCTCTTTCAGTACGAAGTTGACACCGAGTTCTGCACACTGCTTCTTTGTGAATTCAGCATAACTCCTACTTGGTGCGGAAGATGTCGCCAAGATTCCAACGAGTTTCGGGGGTCGTGTGCATTGAGTGAGGGATACCTTGACTTCGTCCCGGAACGTTGCAGCAATCGGATCTGCCTTGAGAAGAAGACCTTTCCCTTCGACGGTTTCTGAAGCCATGGTGCTACGTCCAGTGGATATGGTTTAGAGATTAAAATTTTGAAATTTATCGGTGAGTCAAATTTAGATGACAATCTAATCTGATGATCGGCTACCCGTGAAAGATATCTATTGACCTTGGCTCTGTGACGAGCCCGCCTCTTAATTTGATTGGTAGATTGATTCAATCATCTATTAAATGGCGTGAATATATATATATTGCCTTCGTCATTCAAGAACTACTGGCAGAGGGACGGCAACGATTGGATGAAATCGTATCCTGGGTAAGGGGCAAGGATAAAACGTGAAATGTTACAACCGTACAAGACGAAGGAGTCCATAATTATACAAAATATCACGACCCTCGAGGTCAAGAATGCTTTCCATTAGGAAGGGCAGGAAGGGGTGGCACTGGAGGCACAATGCGATCCTCCCCTCCATCATCCTCATCATCTTCGTCGTCCATAAGCTGGGCAGCACGCTGAATAGAGAATACCGGCGATAAGTTTCATTTCTGAGAAGAACTAGCGTCAAGATTACCTTCATGGCCTCTGCTTCGTTAGAATAGTGCCTGCCTCGTGCACGTACAAAGGCTGCATGTTTCGCAGCGGCTACAACGTGTGGCAATCAGTCACGAACATTATCTCTAGAAAATAGAAACTTACTTTCTTCATCCATCTCTTCTTCAACCTCCACTTCATCGCCAGGCTCGCGCCCATCAGCTCTGATCTCCCGTCGCGCATCATTGGGCAAACTGAAGCTAGTGCTTCTGCTAGATGTGGAACTCCCTCGTCCAGAAAGAGAGCCAGATCTCCCAATGCTCGAGATTGAGGTCCGTCGAGAGGACGGGCCGGAGGCGTCCGCGCCAGTGGACGATATGGGAGAACCAGTTTCCCGGGAGGGCAAGTAGTGCCCATCTAGATCTAAGTTTGGGATGTCTATGGACAGAAGGTCATGCGAGGAAATAGATCAGAAATTGGGACATACTAACCGCCTTCTACTTCGTCTGTTTCGGCATTGTAACGGACATATGGGGTCTTGGGCTCTGTTATCTTCATCAGACTATCCTTCTGAATTTCGGTAAGTGCAATATTCTCCTCATCCCACTGCAGACTGCTGCATACACAGAAAATTGGTCAGATTCGTTCATTGCACTCGTCAGAACTAACTGAGTAGGTGTGCCAGTCTGTTGCGGCGCATTCTTCAAGATTCCTTTAGGTTTGGGATTGGAAGCTGAGCGAGGTAATGGTTGGAACAGGGGACGATCTCCTTGAGGAGCTGGGGATATTTCTGCAGACATATGTTGGAATCGATAAAAGAACTGATGTTTGGTGATAATGGAGGGCTGGAGCAACCTCGAGGACGTCGTCACAGTTGTGCGCCCTAATTAAGACCTTGCTAGTTACGTAACGTGTCACTTG
>JABAJV010008589.1:0-54793 GCA_018854895.1 Tricholoma furcatifolium
GGGGGGGGGGGGGGGGGGGGGGGGGGGGGGGGGGGGGGGGGGGGGGGGGGGGGGGGGGGGGGGGGGGGGGAGGGGGGTGGGGGAGATGGCGCGGTGGTGCCCGAAGATGGTGTGTCGTGTGAGGAAGAGGGACGATGATTTGCGGGCGGGGGTTGGGGGGCAGAGGGGGATTGGGATGCATATGCGGTGGGTTAAGGAGCAGAAGGCCAGAGCGGGTGCGGGGTCAGTGGGGTTGGGGCTTGGGGGGGCGAGTGGGGATGGGATGGATGAGTTGGCGTCGGATGTGGTGCCAGAGATGTTGTCGTCGCTGTCTATCTCGGGCGATAACGAATCCGGATCTCAGTTTCGGAGGCAGCGCCAGCGCCAGGAGAGCTCGGATTCGTACGCGTCGTCGAATTCGAGTATCCTTGCGCGGTTTTTCCCACAGCGGTATTTTATTCTCAAGTCGCTCACGCAGGTACGCACCGCCCTCCCTCATACTTGAGTGTTTATTGAACTCTTTTACTTTGCGCGCACAGTTCGACCTCGATCTCAGCACGAAAGAAGGTCTCTGGGCGACGCAGAAACATAACGAGGGGATCCTGGACCAGGCGTTCCGCACGAGCCAGGACGTCTTCTTAATATTCAGCGTCAACAAAAGTGGGGAATTCTACGGGTACGCGAGGTGAGTGATACGTTACCGGTACCGTTCACGCCCCCGTCCCGCGCCGCTGACGAAAATACTATCTATGTACAGAATGGTGGGCCCGATTCGCCGCGGGGAGCATAAAGTCTCGTGGGCCTCGCGGACACCGGACGCTGCGTCGTCGAGGTCGAGGTCGTCGACTGGCGCCAACGGACGCGGACAGGGACGCGGAGTAGACGAAAAGGGCTCCTCGGCCTCTAGCTCAAAAAATCGAAATCAAAATCACAATCACAATAAAACCCCCGCATCGGCTTCCCTGGCGCTTGCACCCGTGACGCATCAGGACTGCTACGTCCAGTCTCCCCTCCCCATCGACGCCGGAACCGACGCCGACGCCGACACCGAGCACGACTCGGGCTCGGGCACGGACAGCCAGAAGCAAGGCCCGCCCACGAGCTTCCCGGCCGTGACGGACAACGCGCAGTCGGCGCCGGCGGAGTTCGGCGCGGCGTGGCGAGGGCAGCAGTCGACGATTGAGGTGCCGATGCTGCATAGCTTGGGGAACGTCAGTGTCGCGCCGCCCCTGCCGGAGGAGGAGTTTGACTTTGAGCTCGACCCGATGGCGCCTGTGCGTGCGATGCGGGAGCCTCCTGAGGATTTGGAGGGGGAGGTGAACGGGGTCGTCGAGTCTGGGTCTGGGTCTGGGTCTGTGTCGCCGGACCGGGGACGGGGACGGGGACGGGTGGAGGAGGGTGAGGGTGAGGACGGTGGGAGTGAGCAGGAGCAGGAGCAGGAGCAGGAGCAGGAGAGTGGCCCGGGCCTGGGTGAGAGGGGAGACGTTGGGAAGATGAAGACTGGCCCTGGAGAGCAAAAGCAAGAGCGAGTGCGAGTGCGAGAGGGAGAGCGCGAGCGCGAGCGCGCCGATTGGGGCGAGTCCTTCAGGATCGAGTGGATCTCGACCGCGCGCGTGTCCTTCCAGCGCACGAAGATGATTCGGAACCCGTGGAATCATGATCGGGAGGTGAAGGTCTCGAGGGACGGGACGGAGCTCGAGCCGGGCGTGGGGAAGAGGTTGGTTGAGGAGTGGGCGGTTTTGGCGAGGGAGGCCCGGGACGGGGAGGAGCACGGGGACGGGCACGGGGAAGGGGAGGGGGAGGGGGAGAAGGCGGATGGGGAGGCGGCGGTGGTGTAGGCTTGGTCGCTGCCTCGGCGACGCGCAAAAAGAAGATTGGCAGCTTTCTGCTGCATAATGCTGTATGTATGTATGATTGTATGGTTTTATAGGATGGATCTCGTATTGTTTTCTTAGCAGGTTGTGTTGTGTGTATCACCTACAGTATTGTACCCAGGGTTTTCTTAATATGATTTTCGACTTGCTCTGCTTGCAACTCGCGACGACGTGTCTGGCAATGATGGATTTGGAACGGATGGAAAGTTCACGAGTTACAACTTAAAAGACTGTTCAAATGTTCAAAGATTCGAGGCAAAACAGTACATGTTCCCAAGATACTATGACCTCAGTCACTTCGTTGGCGTAGGTAGATATCATTATAGAACATAGTAATAAAAAGCTAACCCCAGTCGATTGCGTGGGTACCGGCGTTTCTTGTGGCTTGTCGTCGAGACGGGGGAGGTTGTGTATATCGGCGTGGTTCGCTAAGAGTTGTTCGATCTTGTTTCTGTCGCTGGCTTATCCATAGACATAGTTTGGGTCACCGTATGGCTGATTTACATTATGAGCTTAGATGTGGCACAACAATCGACAGTGTTGAGGTACTGTATTGCTAACACTGACCGTGAGAAAGTCGTCATACGCCACTGTGACGATGGGTTTGCTGCCGCGGAGAAGCGAGACCTCTTCCCTGAACCACCACCATCTTCGCAGTTTTGCCTCATGTCTGATCAGTCCACACCGCCCAGGCCAAAGCCGGGCTCATTGCGCGATAGGATCGCGGCGTTCGAGAAGCCTGCAGGCGGCGCACCTACACCATCAGCCCCCGCGCCCCGCCCAAAGCCAGGCGGAGGCATCTCGTGGAAACCCAAAGCCCCATCGCCCCCATCGTCGCCATCGTCGTCGGATGTCTCAGGATCAGGATTAGCCGAGAAGAAATCGGGCATGTCTGCGATGGATGCGAAGGAGAGCATTAAGACCGGCGGGAGCTTGAAAGAGCGGATGGCGGCGCTGCAGAATCGCGGCGGGTTCGGTGCCCCTGCGCCCCCTGTGGCTCCTAAGCCGGCGATCGAGAAACCGAAGTGGAAACCGCCGCCGGTTGTTGCGCCCGTGGAGAGGGAGGATGACGATGCGCACGCGCGTGAGGACGAGATATCGAGACCTCCCGGGCCGCCCATCAGGAAATCGAGTTCTGGGGATAGGCCTCCAGAGGAGAAAGGCGAAGGGGAGGCTGAGGCTGCGGGTGAGGCCAGATCCGAGGCGGAGGCAGAGCTGGACCCCGAGGAAGAAGAGAGGCAGCGGCGAGCTAATATTGCCGCGCGTATGGCGCGCCTCGGAGGCGCAAGAGTCGGAATGGCACCCATGTTTGGTAGGCCTCCCTCGACGAAGAAATCTGAGCCCGAACCCGAACCTGTCAAAGAGGCGCCCGCCACAGACCACGCTGGAGAGAGTCAACCTCAGAAGGAAACGTCACCACCGAGCGATGGTAATCTTTCATTATCCTTTTTACATCTAGTAATGCTAAGTATAACTACAGAACCTACAGCTGTACCCGCCCCAGATTTGGTCGAGAAACTTACTGTAACGTCAGACATTGGTGAGTAATGCTAGGTTATACTTCTGGTTGTTCCTAACACAATTACTCTCAGAACTACCTTCTGCGCCTGAACCTGTACAAGCGAGCGCTGAGCCTCTATCATTACAGTCAGAAGCATCAACGACTGTTTCTGCTTCGCAATCCATGCCTGTTCCCACCGCTCCTCGACGTGCTGCTCCTCCCAGAAGGAAGACACCTAAAGCTCCTGAAGTTCCTGCTCCTGAACCTGCTGTCATCATGGAACATATCGTCAGCAGCCCAGAGCCAGACAATGCCGCTGCCGCCGCCAGCAATCTCGATGCCATCGCCGCTGAAGAAGATAAACCAACAGAGCCCGTTGCTATCGATCACGAGGTGCCTCCCGTTATCGTACGGGACTTTGCTAAGGAGCCCGTCTCAGAGACGTCTTTGGGTGCCGATGATACGAAAGAACAAGAGGATTCTGGATCTCCTGTGCCTGTCGAGGAGTCTGGAACTGGTGTACCTGTCGGCGATGAGGAAGTTTTCGAGACCGCTGATGAAGAGCAAGAGCACGCTGTGAAGGCTACTCCTGCCCAAGTGCAACCTGAGCCTTCGGTACAAGAGTCAGCGCCCGGCGAGGAAGAAGAGCGCATTGAAGAACAGTCTCAGCACGTCCAAGCTGAAGAACATGTCGAGGAATCTCTACAAGAGACGGAGGAGGAGGCCGCAGCGGTGCAATCTCCACCCGCAGACGAACTTGATGAAGAGGACGAGGAAGCTGCGCGCCGCCAACGTATCGCTGAGAAACTCGCGAAAATGGGCGGCGTCAACCCTTTTGCGCTGCCGCCTCAACGCAAAGCCTCTGGCTCTTCGGAAGACGTTCACACGTCGCTTCCTTCTCTATCGAAGCGCGCGAGCGTCAGTTCGCCCCCGTTGCCACCCCTACCCACCAGGAGGCAGTCTACGCGCGACTCGATTATGGAATCATCACATGACGTGGAACCAGTTGGACTACAATCTCCTTCGCCGCCGACCAAGGATACTGCTACCGGGTCTACCAATGAACCAGAGGATGGTAAATAACCTTTCGCCTTCTTATTTCCGTTCTATATCGCATTTTTAAAGAATATATCATTGATTGTGTCCTCTTTTCATTGTCTTAGACGGTCAGGAAGTCGATCAGGATGCGAGGACAGCTGCGACTGTCAGGCACGCTGTCGATGATGACCATGACACAGAGACGACAGCCCCACGTGAAACGAGTAAGATCCACCATGAGCCGACAGCAGTTCCTGAGGCAGAGGAAGAATCTACATACGAATCAGATGAGGAGATGAGGGATGCGGAATCCGAGGCCCCACCACCACCACCACCATCTGTCCCTCACCCTTCTACGCGACCCGTCAACATCCCACCACCTCCTGTCCCATCTGCATCTGTCGAACCCGTTGCCGACGTACAAGAATCCACTCGGTTAGCTGCTGCTCCCTTTAGAAGGTCTCTACCTCCTCCGCCACGACTAGTTCCTGAAACTCCTGAACCCGAAGAGGACAGGACCGAAACTGAACTCGCGTATGCGTCGTCGCCGCTTGCGCCCTCTTCTCCCCTCGACCAGTCATACCAGCCTTCTGAGGAAGATGACGAGGAGCCCCCACGCCCGCTGCTCCCTCGTCGCTCGAACCTCGTTCAATCTGAAGAACCAGTTGACGACGAGCCGCCACCGCTCCCCGTGCCCAACCGCCGCTCAATGCAATCAGACGACTTCATCCCACCGAGCGGGAAACGGCTCTCTGCGCAACACCCAACGCGACCCGTCCCTCTCCCGCCGCCGGGCTCCGAGCCTGTTTTGGACGTGGATGAATCTGATTTCGACGAAGTGCTGCCCACGCCCCCGCGGCATAGGCCCGTGACGCCGGGAACGCCGCCCGTGCAGTCGGCGACGAACGAGATACCGTTGATTGTGCCGCCACCTGGGCCTGCGGGTGATGCGGCCAGGAGGGCTGATCCGTCGCCGTTGCGACAGAGCTCGTATCCTCAGGAGGCTGTGGAGCGCTCGAGTGTGTCGGTGGCGTCGGACGAGTCGTCGTCTCCGGCTCTGTTGTCACCCCCCGTTTCCTCTCCTCCGCTTCCTGAGCCTGAGCCGACCCGGGAGGTTCTAGATGAGGATGAAGGAGGTAAGTCCGGACTGTGTTGTGTCGTTTTCTGCATTGATTGATTGATCTTGTTGTAGATCCTATCGACCCGTCATTCCATAGTCCCAGTCGGAGAGCATCTGTCGTCACTATACCGACTACCAAACCTCCCCCGCCTCAAGACCCAGTCGTCCCCGAGGAGGATGAGCAGACGGCCCGTCGTCGTACCATCGCTGAACGGATGGCCAAACTCGGTGGAATCAAGTTCGGCGCAGCACCGCCCTTGCCTCATGCGATGCGCCCTCCGCCTCCCGCGCCCAGGGCGCCCAGGGAAGAAGAGGAAGAAGCAGCTCCGGCGACTGAACACCCTGATGAACAGCAGCCCGCCGAGGGTGCAGAGCTTACCGAGGAAGAGGAAGAGCGCGCTCGCAAGGAACGGATCGCAGCGAAGCTGGCGATGATGGGCGGTATGCGCATTGGTATGATGCCGTTGGGGGTTGGTGCAGGGCGTCCACCGCCGTCACAAGGCTCTCACGTGTCAAGGGAGGAACGACCACCCCCTCCGCCCTCTCGTGCTCCGCCTTCTAGACCTCCGCCGCCGCCTCAGGCTCACGACAGCGAGTACGATAGTGGGCTGTCGGCATCGCAGTACAGCAATGCCACAGCTACATCGGACGAGGGTGTTAAAGTCGAGGCAGAAGATAGTGAGATTGAGGAGGTTAGCTACGCTGATGCAGACGCTGAAGACTTGGAAGAAGAGCCGGAGGAGGTTCGTCCTCCTGTTCCGGCTCGTGGTCCCAGAAGACGCGAGGCGGGTGAATCGGAAACGGAGCATGCCTTAGCCAGTACACCGCCTCGCCCTCCTGTCCCGACCGTGTTACCCACCCGAACAGCTAGCATACAAAGCACCGCATCGGCGAGGAAGTCTTCTGTTGACTCATCTCAAGGTGTACCGAGGTCAGCGTATAAGACGCAATCAGAGTACGTTATGGTTGGAGAAGCCTCTGACTCGGTACCTGAGGAGGACGTCCCTCCACCACCCCCCGCAAGGCCTTCGCATCGACCCCCTCCTCCCCGGGCAGCACCTCCTCCGCCTCCACCGTCTTCGATGCCAATTTCGGACAGCATCTCATCGCAGTGGGAAATGCCTTCAATCCCTAGTTCATCCATTGAATTCACTACACCTGCTGATATTTCCTTGACTTGGCCGGAAGATTCCGCATCAGCCTCGTCGTCATCGCGGTCTCCTCCCCCTCCACCTGCTCCTCAACCCCCAGCGGCGCCTGTAGATGTTGTCCTATCGTCGGATGAGCTGATGACACTCTGGGGTCGCGTTGGCGTCCAGGTCTGTGAAGCAGCCACTAGTCTTCATGAAAAATCGAAGAAGGCTTTAATCGGAGACGGGACATACGACGGGTTTGTCCATGCAGTGTTAAGCGAGGTCCCGAACGCAGCCATGCCAGTCTCGGAGACATCTTATGGATATCTCGTATATGCTCAGACCGGTAACACAGTGCAGAAGAGGGCAAGCGAAATTCTTCCAGGCGATATCATGGTGCTACAGGAAGCGAAGCTGAAGGGACACAAGGGGCTGCAGTCGTATCAGCAGATTGTAGGGATTGGACAGCAGCTGGTGGGTGTCGTGAGTGAATTTGAGCCGAAGAAGTCCAAAGTGCGCTTGTTCCAGGCGAACCAGCACGTTGGTCAGCAGGTTGGTTGATCCATATTGTGCTTGGAGCTTCTTTTCACTGACTTTTTTACTTAGACTGTAGAAGCCGTTAGCTATCGTCTAGAAGACCTCAAAAGTGGGACCGTCAAGGTAATAGGCTCTGTCAATCCAGTTCCATTAACTCACACCCGCATTCAGGTCTTCCGTGTTCTTGAAAGCTGAATGTTTGCATAATGGATGGTTACACAGGATTTTTTTTGCCACAACAACATTTTTCATATGACCTTTACGAACTATCATATCTCCTATAAGCACCACGTCGCATCGTATTAAGAAAACAGATCAATAAACAAGTCATTATCGAGGCCAGGGGAATCATATAATTAGGCTTCGCTCAGCTCGACATTTCGCCCAAAGTCTATCCTATCTAATGCGCTTTCCCACATCGACGTCCCGCCATGATGAGAGGAAGATTCTCGAAGTGCTAGTAACATTCTGCAAGCCACTGTCGAGTTGACAGCCTGATGTACCCTGCGACAATCAATCAATGCACCGTTAATAAATGTGTTAACCAGCAGATGTACATACCTTGACAAGAGGTTCATGTACATCGGCTGCTCATGCATCCTTTGTCAGTCATCACCACAGATTAAAATCAATAGGGCAGAACACATACTGGCAAAGCGAAGTTCAAAGCAAGGCTTAGGACAGAGAAAATGAAGAAGTATATGTAGTACATAATTCCTATCGGCAGATGGAATATCTATATCAGCATCGACTCTCAATAGATGAGATAATATGCTGAACCTTGAAGATACACGAGTCGGATGAATTCGGATTTAGTCCCTTCTTCTAAAGGTTGAATGAATAGATTGGAAGTTATATCAAATGACGATAGTTTGGCTATTGGTGCGCACTTGTGTACTGGTATGTCTTAAATGCAATTAAAGCAATGGCGACTGCAGTCCAAGGTCAGACTTCTTATGACTTCTGGAGGGGATGAAAAGGCTTGCTCGAACACAATGGAAGGGTTAGTCCCCACGATACAGAGACTAGAGGGCTCGATAAGTCGTCAATACAACGCCATTGCCGATCATCTATGGCCACGGGTAGCTGGAAGGCTGGATCACGAGTTATTGTCAATATGCAGATGGGAATAGAGAACACCATCTTCCTACGTTTCAGGTTCTTCAGCCCGAGGTTCTCAACGACAAAGACACTGGTCCAAACAACGACACAAAGCACAGAAATTAAAAGGCCAACCGTACGGTTACAGTTCCAAATGGCCCATGTACGTATCATGAAAATTACTTTTGAAAGTTGCGTATCCACAAGTCGTCATTAAGGGCACTGGACTCAGAAGGTCTACTCACGGTCTGCAGCGCACTCAGAGACAGTAATCGAGTCTAGTTCTCGATGAGCATTATTCCATGCAATATCACTGAATTTAGACTGAGCTCACATGTGACGAACTTCTGAGATTGTAGGCAAGCGTGGTTGGAGGCTGGATTAAAGGTGACTAATATTAAATGAGGTTAGTTATCTTCAGCCCGCTGAGGAGTATCATCTAACCTCACAGTAGGCAATTACACCGATGGTGACAAAGGGAATATATCGAGTTAAGAGGTAGAGTACCTTTGGAACCCTCCATGGAGCTGCCCAAATGAACTGGATTTCTGGGATGATGCACAAGGTGTAATCATATATCTGCCAGAGCGTATTTGTCATAAGTGGCATAACAGGACATATCACAGTAGAGATTCACAAGAATTGAAAAGCTGACGCCTGGGTAGAAAACTATGTCACCAATGAATGTACAAAGTTGCTGCGAGGGAATACCATCGAGATACTGGAAGCGTCCATCAGTCATCCGAAATATCATATAAGCGCGAAAACATTCGTACATGTTGAGCCTGAATTGGTGCGAGAAAAGAGATTAGATCATGTCCCATTCCACAGCAAGTTTTAGGGTGGTCCCAAGCTTCAAGTTCAAGCCTCAAACGAGTCGACTTTGGTAGACTTATACTTTGAATCCTCCGAGTCGTGCGGTGGAACTTGCAACCATTCCAAGTACATAGCCACTAGAATCGAAACCTGATCAGTGAGATTGCTTACAAGTAGCTAGGTTTCATGAGCTACAAGCTTATAGAGCCTATCGTCATGACAATGCCATGGATGAAAGGAAGGAAGGAAGGGCCAGACTTCGTCGCTGACTAGTGATCGATCGCTCTTGGGAATGAATCTAAAATTTAATTCGATGTATTTTAGATTCGATACATCGAATCATTCCTCCTTCAATTATCACCGTGGCAGTTGTGAATTTGGTTGACTGGGCATTAGGGTCGAACGCTAACTGCGGCGCTAGGGCTAACCCCAGTGACCCAAACATTACTCACCAATAACGGAGGGCCAGGTGAGCGCTCAGTGCACGAAAATATAACTTTGATGGTGTCTCTCATAGCGCTCGGGGCGGTAGGGTGTCCGCTATGTGTGCGCAGATACGCGACTGTTCACGCAGGAGCGGAACACGGCTTGTTCACACGTGGACCGCTGCCGGTTATCTTACTTCCTTCCTACAGAATGATGATGATCACACGCGTACGGTAGCATTACTCAAGCTTGAAGTCCTCGATAATATAATAATAAACAGTACAGCTTTTATCCTCGACACCTCAGGTAGCGAAATAAGATTTGGAACTCGGTAAACTTGGACTGCCTCGGGTCAATAAGATAGACACTGAATTCTTATCTTGAACCTTCGTCTAGTTTAGCTTCTAATATACCCCGATCTTTTGAGAATGTGAATGGTATGAGAGTGTCCCCGGTAAGTAATACTTTGCGGTGGTTTTGACTAATATACCGACTGTCCGACATGTATACCCGTGGAAAGTCCTTGTTATACGATAGATAAGTATTTGAGTGCAATAGCACCTATGTATGGTGGCAAATTGTCCATGCTGCACGCAGCTCTATATGAAATCCTGAATAGATTGAAAAATTACAGTTAGGATGAGTTATGAAGTTGTCGCGTGAAAAGTCATCAGAAGAGATAGTTTAGGGAGTATGCGGTAAGAGCCGTCATAGAAATGAACATGATGATATACTGAGGAATGAGGAATGCCGGCAGATGATCAGCACTTCCAGTACCGCTGAATACCTGCGTTAGGTAAACTTGAGTCGTCGCCGTTGGCAAACATGAGAAGAAACTATGGAGAAAAGAAGTCCCGTTAGACCAGTCACTTTAGACACAAACTGGCAAGAGCTCACATGCACACAAACTGTAGAAGTTTGTCGTCCTGATCAATAATACCTCCCTTCACCAGTCCTTGGACTATGCCGACACCCATGACAGGAGTGATCAGCATTTTCGCTATCGCAAGTGACGCAATGGCACCAGTGGGAAGGGTGCGCCACTGGTTGCGTGGAACTTCCATCCGTGCAAGCGCAGCCCCAAGACAGACTAAGCCTAGTGGGACCGACGCCGCTCCAATGAACGTAGCGGTATCAAGAATGATGTTGAGCGGAGGAAGGCCATCTGGCGCTGCGTGGATGTGAGGGTTCTCAAAAGAGGAGGTTGAAGCTGAGGCGGGAAGTGGGGTAAAGAGTCCCTTGAGCGGAGGAATTAGGGAGATTGGGAAGGAGATAAGGATGCTCAGAGAGGCAGGAGACAGTAATAAGGAAAAGAGAGATTTCAGGAATCGCAGGATTGGAGAGAGTATGTGATGGGTAGACGAGCTAGCTGGAAGGGAATGAGACGACGTGGGTAGCATCTCCTTATCCTTAGCATGGCTTGGTTCTAGAGCGTCGCCGCCATGAACAGTAGGCTCAGGAGAGTGCATTGCTGAGGTACCAAAGCCGACCTCCGTAGGGGTAGGGCTGTAGATATCGCCCGAACGAATACCGTCGGCGTGATGAGAAATTGAAGCATTGAACGAGACATGTCTTGCAGCTGAGGTTGCCATTGCAGTGCTGGAGCCTACTGAATCTTGTGCATACTCGTTGGCGGGTAAGCGTTGGATAGAGCTTTCGGCAGGCATTGATTTTTCTTCATCAGATAATCGTACGTTCCTGTTCCCACTTTCATCCGTAGTAATTGTTGAAAGCGGACGGCACTTTTGGATCAACCATGCGACAGCATTGGGGATAGCATAGATGAAAGCGTGTCGTCGTCGACGAACAGCTTCTTGGACTTCTTCTGGTTCGACGTCAGGACCTTCGAAGTCCATTGCAACCAAGCGGCTTCCTCCTCCGGGAAACAACGTTAACTAATGCGCAATAGATAATCAGCGCAAAGAGCGAAAATATTTGGCGAAAGGGATCATGGCCGCACCATGAAAACTAGGATAAACGCAGAGATATATGCAACCGCAAGATTCTGGTCGGTAGTACCATTGAACGGCGCGGCTCCTGCAACACTGACTATGACCGAGGTTGCTGGATCGGAAGCATTCAAAATGACGAATATCCGATGGAAGGTAAGCGCTTAAGCACTCACGGATGTCACCATAATTTCCCCAACCGCCGGCAACCAAGACGCCATATCTAAATCGATGTGGGACCCAAAAGAATTGTTTAACGATCCAAGCCATAGCTAGACCTATCGCTTCGTAGAGAATAGCAACAAGAATGAGAGGTCCTATTGCAAGTTAATTTGATTGAGCAATTCTTAACTCGGAGTACGGTTGATTACTCACCTAGCGCACTAATATTATCAGCCGTGAATGCGGGAACGATCTTCGAAAACATGAGGCAAGGTAGCGTTATATTGAGTGCAATCTGTCCTGCCCCGCGTGCAGCTACAGGCGGGAAGTTATCTGTCTTCGTAAGAATGAAGCCACCTGCAGCACAAAGCATACTTTCAATAAAGCTTCAGCACACGAAAACATTTTCTCCGATGTGAAGGTTACTCACAGGCGAATCAAAGGCCGACATGAGGCCCAGATGAGTTCACCAGCTGAAAGCATAATCTTCTAGAAAATCTTGCTGAAACAGACGGCGTAATCGTTATCGAGAAACCAGATTTTTCCACACTAGTGTAGATCTATAAAAGATCCCACAGACCCACGTACTGTTATAAGTAACCAGGAAGAAGTAAGAAATTTAGCTTTCCATGGGGCATTTTTGTTGCAAATTTAGCGGACAAGCGTTAGCGGGCCGGCAGTCATCAGGAATCAGGGCGGTCCGAGATCCGGGAGCATTTGCTTCAAAACCACATTCAAGTTAACGTTGGCTTGTCGCACGATGCATTCCGAGTGTGCGCGTACAAGGACGGTATCCTACCTTCCCTGACTGACAAACAATGCCTTGCCTTACCTTCAATATGTTTGATTCCGACTCGGTGACCTTCTAGCGCAGATGCTAAGTTCGGATATATGTACCAGGTCAGGCAATACACTTGTGGTCCCTGCACTTGAAGTTATCATCAGAAGTGTAGAAAGCAATTCAAAGCATGGACTAGCATGCTTTCAATTCAACCTGGGACCCACCTACTTGGACAGAGAAGACCTGAGGAATTTCCTTGAAGTTTCCGAGCTGGATCCTCTTTGTGCCTTGAACCCCGTAATCTGAGGGCTACCTGGAACCTGTGGTAAACCACGTTGCTTTCGAGGGTCTTAAATCTTCGATGAAGAGCTTTGAGGCAGAGATATCACTGGTGACTGATTGATGTTGTAAAGAACACTTCATTTCGGCGCGGCCTCTTCGTTCGGCTTGAGCCGTCACTCTGTCTCCTACTTAATTTCCACCCAACCCTTCAAGGAAAAGGTTCTTTCGAGAAAGGATTTCTCAAGTACTATCCCTCGTCTTGTTGCTCAATACTGTCACTCTATCTATCCTTCAAGACTCCGAGGGAAAGCCTGCAACTCAGCAGGGACATTGAAACCCTGCGACAAAGACCGCGAGGGCCTCCGATAACTGGTCGTACACTTTGTAAGGTCTATCCTTTGTCATTCCCAAATCATACATACCATATATTGACCTTGAATATATATAAAGCAGATACCGAACACTAGAGATTACAGAAGGACGGAGACCAACCCTTTGAAAAGCATCGTATGTAGGGCAGCAAGGAGTATAACAAACCACCAATCATCACGGCCTAAAGCCCTTGGGGAGCCTGAAGTCTTAGATGTGGGAGTCGAACCCGGTGCAATAGATGTCTGCGTCGCTGTTCCTGCTTTTTCAAATATGTCGGTCTGAGCACCTATAAGCAACATGGGCCGATCGCTTCAGCAATTGGCAGACGGTCGACCTAGAAATAACGCACCATTGGCAAACCCAACTTTTGCATTGTACGCTGGTGATTTTGGGTCACCGGCGAGGTCTGTTCCGCTCACTTCAATATTGTTCCCATCAGCTTGATTCCAGTACAGCATCTGTTTCGCCCCGACTATGCATGTCGAAGGGTTGTCCTCGCACCAAACACCTGGGGTTCCAAGTGCGACTGCTGCATTGCCTGTGATACCTGTCACCTGGCATCTGTATGGAAGCATATAGATGTTTAGCTCCCCGCAGCTATAGAATGGATGTAGATTAGAATAGAGCTGTGAATACAATTCGGACGTAACACACCCGTTGGGTATCTATTGTTATACGAAAATAGATTTTTAGACACATCGAAATGTGTCAGTCAAGAATGGAAGGACGAACCCAGCCCCACTAAAAGAGGAGGTCATTTGTGTTTTGTAACATAAAAACAGAGCGAGAAACACTTACGGCACATATACATCCTGCAGGAGGACAGGCCGGAAGATTTGGCACAGAATACGTCGCATTCAACTCCCACGGTGTGCTATTTTGTGATCAGACAGCTGAGCTCTGAATACAAAAGTCTGACGCACTTATAGAGCACACTGAATACAACCAGATTCTCCGGCGTCACTTGTTTGATATCGGACTAGCATGTCCGAGGTTCAGGATGTCATATGGAATAATAACCACTTAAGCTTCACCGTGTAGGAAATGGCAAATGCAGTCCCCGCTGCCATGCTTTGATTTTGCGTGTGAACTGCGTATAAGTATGAGCACCCATTTGTCAAGATCCAGAAGAAGATAAAAGAGCTACTTACTATTTGGCTCGGTGATACATGTCGGTACCTGACCTGGAGGTGTAACTCCGAGCCCTGGATGGTCCTCGCCATCTCCAAAGGTTCCTATGTATGCCCCGTTGAAAGAGAAACTCGTGAAGGCGCGGTTCATAGCCAATTCTACTGTAAACTGTCCATTGGCAGGTCTAAAAGTGGTGACTGTTTGATTAGGGCATAATTAAAGGGAGTTATTTTTGTTGCTTACAACTCGAGGAAGTCGCCCGGCGCTGGGGGGAATTGATCACACTGCGGATGGATGACATGTCAGTTACGGAGTTCCTTATCATGATACCGATGTCCGCGCACGCCATTGTCGTGGTGCATCCACCAGTCGGAGAAAGATAGCTGTATATGTTGTACGGTCACAAAATATCCAGGAAGTGAGAATACTGAGACGCACGTCGTATAATGGGTTAACGGCATCGTTCGTAGAGGGGTCATCTGTACCAGATGTTCCATTGAAACAGTACATTCCTGCAAACATAGTTTCTAAGCCGAGTGCCACAACAAGTCTCTACGCGCAGAGCAAACCTGGGTTCCACGGTGCGATATGGGCGTTTATGCTGCGCAGCAGCACGACAATGGTCATGAAGAGAAGTGGCGACGAAAGGGACATATCAAATGAGGCCCGAAAGAAACGAGCTGGGGGGGAAAGGCGAAATGTCGTTTGAGGTGGAAGGTTGAAGGAGGAAGATCACAGCAAGAAATGAGCGCCTGGCCCATAGTGATACTACCTGTCTATTCATTGTCAACAACTGACAAAGACAAAGACGGAAGCTTTGTCCTCGCCGAGTGTCGATCGCGCATAGCCACTGTTCGAGGTGAAGCTCTGTTAGGAACCACCTTATTAAGGAACTGACGGAGGACCTCGCGGCAAGAGTCAATTCAGCCACCAGTTTCAGTGTCCACAGCGCCTAGCCTTGAACCAGGTGCCAACAGCCTCCAAAAAGCGGGTCTTTTGTTCAGGTATTTCTGCGAGCGCTTAGAGACCAAGATTACCATAGGAAAGAAGAGAAAAAAATATTCCCATTCGAGAGCAGCAGCTGGGAGTATATAGCAGGCTGGTAGCCTTGGGCAAACGTTTGTGAGGTGCTGGCAATGGATTGATGTGATTGGCGCGAGATGATCTGATCTGATAAAGTTATCTCTGAGTCACGGCCGAAATTGTTGAATTTATCTTGGACGATCGGCTTTGGGGACTGTTCCTATCCATTACCCATTATGAAGTATTTTTCTACTCGCGGAGGCGACGAAAGGCTTTCTTTCGAAGAGGTATTTCAGGATTCTTGCGTAGCGTGCTCGATCTCTGATCCTATCATCTCTACAGACAGTCTTGACTGGCCTCGCACCGAACGGTGGTCTCTACATTCCGGAACACATCCCCACTCTTCCTAAAAACTGGCAATCGGATTGGAAGGACTATTCATTTGTTGACCTCTCCGTCGCCGTTCTATCTCTATACATCTCAAGGGATGAGATTTCGGAGCCAGAACTTCGACAGCTCGTTGAAAAGTCCTACAAGACCTTCCGCCATCCGGATGTCACCCCTCTGAAGAAGCTCGACGATAAAACTTTTGTATTGGAACTTTTCCATGGGCCCACGTTCGCATTCAAGGACGTCGCACTTCAGCTTCTCGGAAATCTGTTCGAATTCTTCCTTCTCCGAAGAAATGCCGCGAAGCCAAGTGGTGCTGAACCAGAAAAGTTGACTGTCGTTGGTGCGACCAGCGGAGACACTGGAAGGTATATTCCCCATTCAATCACATCCTTGGCCCTTCTGATCATACCATAGTGCAGCAATTTATGGACTACGCAACAAAGCCAACGTCTCCATCTTCATCCTACATCCAAAAGGACGCGTATCACCGATCCAGGAAGCGCAGATGACCACCGTCACAGACGCTAATGTTCATAATGTCGCTGTTAAGGGAACCTTTGACGATTGCCAAGTACGTATTATGCATACCTATCTATGTTTTGCCGACTTTGACGCATGAACTTCAGGACATACTTAAATCCCTTTTTGCCGACCGCGAGTTCAATGCCACACACCGTCTTGCTGCCGTCAACTCCATCAACTGGGCGCGTATCGTTGCCCAGACCGTTTACTACTTCCTCTCCTACTTCCACCTTCAATCACAGCTCCCAGCAGGCACCAACATCGACGACATTGCGATCCAATATGTAGTGCCTACAGGTAACTTTGGCGATATTCTCGCCGGATACTATGCGAAGCGCATGGGCCTTCCAGTGTCTAAGCTGGTTGTTGCGACTAACGAGAACGATATCCTTGCGCGATTCTGGAAAACTGGTAACTACGAGAAAGTGGACTCGACAGTGGTGGGTGATGATGGCTCTTCGGGGCCCACTGCACCAGCTGACGGGTCCTCTGATGGCAAGCAGGGTACAGCGACGGCCGGTGTTAAGGAGACCCTCAGCCCTGCTATGGATGTTTTGGTTTCGAGTAACTTTGAACGACTATTGTGGTACCTCGCCTATGAGAATGCGTCCGGAAGCGAGAAAGAGAAGGAGGCAGAGGCTGGCAGAGAGCTAAGTGGCTGGATGTCAAGTATGAAGGCAGACGGTCGTGTCGAGCTACCAGTCAACATCCTTCAATCAGCCAGAAAGGACTTTTCCGCGCAGAGGATCTCTGATCCTGAGGTTTGTTTTAAACCTTCGTTTTGTAGACATCGGATGCTAACGCACGTACGCATACTCTTAGATTCTCAGTACCATACAAACTTCCTTTAACGGTTCGGTTTCATACATCGCTGACCCCCATACAGCTGTTGGTCTCGCCACCGCTCGCATCCTTGAGAACCAGAAGTACGCCCCTTCCTTTCTTCCTCTGACCTCAACTGACACCTTTCCAGCCCAGAAAACGTTGTTCAGATCGTCCTTTCTACCGCACATCCCGCCAAGTTCTCCGAGGCGGTATCCAAGGCTCTCGAAAGCTCATCACGATTCAACTTTGACCGGGACGTCCTGCCGGAGGAATTCCGCGGGCTGCTGGAGAAGGAAAAGCGCGTCATCGATGTTGAGAGGCCAGAGGTTGATCTCGTCAAAGATGTCATCGAGCGAGTGGTCGGTCACCAGGCTGGAAAGGTCCCAGCCTCTGGAAGTGTTTGAGCATGACTCGGAGGAATAAACAATAATAGATCTTTAGTCAACCCACAGATTAGCTTTTTACACCGAAAATAGAGCATGAAGAAAGCAAATGCGACTTGAATATGAGAAGATTCGGACTGGGATGTCAAAATTTCAAAAAGTGAGGATTATTTGCCAAAAGGTTTCGGATACGGGGAATCGAACCCCGAGCTGCCGCGCACTAATGGTGAGAGGCGGCAATGTTAGCCGTTACACCATATCCGATTGCAAAAATTACAAAACTGTATGTAAATATTCTAGTGGATGTCTAGCTTTTTTTAGTTCCGTTGTTTGGACCCCAATGAGACGTCGGGCGCCTAAACCTTGATCACGACCTTCCACCATGCTTGATCCTGCAGGCGAGCCGCGACATTGCGTGGCAAACTTTACCCCGTTCCCCTTGATTTAATGCCTCCACTCGCATTCCAGTCTACCTCTAATCAGTGTTTGCCAGACGCAGACTTCATTGACCTTCTATGTCTCGCTCAACATGTGGCTCACTGGATTTTCATCCACCTCCGTGAGTAGTTTTTCCCGCGTGGTCTTTCGCTTCACTCAGATATCAACAGGGGATGCTATTGGGCCGTGTCTTAGGAATGCTGAACAGTGGTTGCATGAGCTGAGCTGGCAAAGATTACGTTCGTTTCCAAATACTATGGCAGTCCTTCCGAAAAGACACTTATGCATATGAATTTCAGTTGGTGGAATACGCCTGTTTCTCAATCTTCCATCTGCGTGGCCGGTTTACACTTTCTATACCGGAAAGCAGCTCCGTATGTTCAACGCACCCATTAGTACCCAGTACAGCTCACAAACATCGTGGCTTGTAGTGATGACTCACACTTACATGGTTCACGTCGTATCCTTCGCCGTATTCATTGGGCCTATCGCAATTTTGATTCCTCTACTGTTGCTGCATGAGCTTGTCGTTGCCATCCTCTTCCACATGAACTTTATCTTCCACGGCCTTCGAGGTGTGTACTCAGTGACTGCTTTACACTTTCATAACTTAACTTCATAATCTTTCTTTCAAGGCCCAGTAGACGATCATTATCTCTATCTCACTTCCGTCTTCGACGATGTCAAGGGGTCCATCTTCTCTTCTGTCGATAGATGGAGTACCACTTACAACAAGTTCACGTCGGAATATTGGCCTCTGGTTCTTATTCGCCTTGCCTGCCTAGGATTTGGAATGCTTGCTTCTTACCGAATTATTCATGATCTCCCTGTAACAATTCTGGGAATTCTCAGCTAGATTGGTATTCGCGATGTTGATATATATTGCGCGCCGCATAAGTACGACCAGACGTTTGGTCTGCGTGAAAAATTCGAATTCCTGGACGGAGCTTGTTAGCTGGTGATGTGATATTATCGCTCAGTGGATTTCTAGAGCTGCTGTACACTCCACTGTTGTTTTCTTTGTAGCTGTTTGCGCCCCCATAAGTTGAAACCACGGGCACTCTTCCTTTTCCATCATAATATTCAGCCAAAATCCATCCACTTATTGGCTTTGACTTGGGCAACTCAAAGGTGTCTTTTTGTGCTGCTTTACGCGCATGGGCTAATAGTTTGATCGCCGCTCTCCTCAAATTGCAAACAAACCAAACCGTTTGACTCTTCAGGAGGATCTCAGATACGCTCATATCTCAGTTGGTACCTTCGAAGCAAATGTACTCCAGTCTGGAAGGCACAACAGCGTTCGAGCGGCAACTACTCAAGAAGCCAATCAACTGTTCTTTGTGCAAATGTACTCCAGTCTGGAAGGCACAACAGCGTTCGAGCGGCAACTACTCAAGAAGCCAATCAACTGTTCTTTGTCTTGCACCCTAAAAATATACTACGAATCTTAACATCCATTGTTTCCTGATTTGTGCAGTCATGTTCTTTAGAACTGTCTCTATCATCAATACTCTGACAGGCAGATTGTGGCAGGAAACAAAAATCCTACACTCCAACGACTCTGGTGTGGTGAGCAAATCGATGTCTGTCAGTTAGGTCTAGCTTACCTGTCTACGGCGCCTTAGACAGAGTCCTGGTCAGTCTGCATAGACTTATCATAATCACAAGAACTGGAAAATAGATGATGTGATCAAACGACAATCATATGTTTCTTGATTCGAGTCAGAATTCCAGGTTGGCCATGTCGACATACCATCTCTTCGAAATACCCCAACCAGCCTCAGACGCACACACGTATCAGTATTCGGTGATACGTCTACTCGGGCTTCAAACAGATGCACATGCTTTTGGGTCAACATACAATCGCGAGTCCGAATTCACGGTGCAACAATGGCATGAACGCTTAGATACGCCGGGAAGGACGACGTTCATCGCGTGCGCCGGAAGTACGTCGGAGGAGAACGAAAATTGGGTGGGAACAGCGGGCCTTCTGGCGCCGAAGATGTGGAAAGCATTGGATTGGAATCCTCCCGAGCATCTGATCGCAGAAGACGAAGCGCTGTTCATCCTGGTGGGAATGTGGGTACATCCCGACCATCGACGTCAAGAATTAGGGAAACGACTGATAGACGCAGTCTGGAGAAAGCTCGGAGATGACATGGAGGAGACCAAGCGCAAAGTTCTGATGCTGGAAGTGGGTAAAAACAACGTCGAGGCCAAGGCTTTGTATGGACACGTCGGTTTTCAGAGCTGTGGTCTTGATGGGGAAGAGGAGGAAATCTGGATGCGTCTCGATCGATAGCTCTAGTGCGTGGCGGTTGGCAAGGATGGATGGATGGATGGATGAGCTCTATTTAACGCCGACAAGCCAGCGGTTGGCAAGGTCGCAGATGCAAGTTGAAAGAAAAAATAGATTATCCAGGGCCGGACGACTTGAAAGATACACATTCCAAGATCAGAAAATACAGTTGGAACGACTACAAGTACAGCTCGCTTACAGAAAACATAGAAAGTAGCTAAAATAATAGTCCAAGGATATAGATAATGGCTTCAGATCAATGGAGGTATCGATACCCCTTCCTCCTTTCCATCGCTTGTTCGAATGTCAGGCCTTCCAGGCGGGCTGCTTCTTCGACCCTAGCCCTATCAGCTTCTCGTAAGGCAGCATTCTCATCCGCATCTAACTGCTTGTTCCTGCGAATGAGCATCCATTTTGTGACTGAGCCGTTCAATTAGTGTAGTGCTTTACCCTCATTAATATCAACGTACCCACGGCAAGGATAGTGCTAAATGCGAGAGCAGCAAGTGAGATGGCCATTGACTGGTGATAATCGGGACCCCATGCTGCTTTCCACGTGTACGATCCAATTCTATTCCTGTGAATTTATCAGAGTAGAATGAAGGAAGGTGGCGCACAAATTTCCCAGGTTCCCAACGCCGTTGACTATTGCCATTGCTGCAGCACGCTTACTATGCATGAATCAGAATTCTGTAGCGTAGAACCGCAGGTGCACTATTTAGGACTCACGCCGGAGGTCGCGGAACTGCGTTGGACACCCAGACAAGGTTCATCGCGAAACCTGGACATGTATGGCTAATTAAGCAACGTACCCCTAACATTCGATCAACTGACCAGCATATCCGGAAGCCATGAGGAATAACGAAACGTAGCGTCCCGGAATTTTCATGGTCGTAAGCCCAATGATGTAGCCTAGTATCACACCCCACCACCAGCCAGCAATGTGGAAAAAGCGTTCGCCTGTCCTATCCGCATGCCATGCATTCAGGCAACAAACAATGCTAGCATAAAGCCATGGAGGCCTGCACGCGGTTGAGACGACGGTGTATAGATTGTAGGAAAAGAAACTTACGCAGCTAGCAACAAAGTGATTGTCGTGGAGAACCCAAGCGTCTGAGTCAAGCTAAAAGACATATCGAATAAAGATTACTGGGATTATTAATATTAGACCGCACTTACGTCGGGAAGAAATTCACAAAACTCAGGCCTAAAAGCTGTGAAACTGTCTGTATTGCAAAGATTATGACAAGAGGGTCCTGAATCGCCATTTTGAGGCCCTTCAGAGGTCTGTAATATAGGTAAGATCGAGAGAATATTTCAGAATGCGGTGAACCTACGAGTCCTCTCTATTGTCTTGATCAGCTTCACCTGCGTCTTCAGAAATCCGTGCTAGCGCGAGGCGGCGCTCATTGTCATTCATCCAATATGTGTTGTGAGGCTATAATTAACGTAAGGCATCAACATAAAACATTCAGCGCTGCACGTACATAGTCTGGCAAGAGCCACCTGCGTGAGAAAGATAAATGTAAGGTGGCGCGTGAAAGAGGTGGCCAGAAGCGACGAACATGCTAGCAAACCCTACAACGATTGTGATCGAGCCCTAGAAGAATAAGTATTAAAGGAGTGCAGATTTCCTCGGTGTTTTGTACTTCAATGAAGAATAACCTAGGAGTAACGACATTAGTTCGACTATGAATGATAATCTTCAAGTCCTGGATTGCCCTACCATCGCCAGGCCCTGATACCACGTTTACCCTCCATGTTCGATAGGATTCCGGCTGCCATTAACTGCCAACAAAGTAAGAACACTACAATGGGTTCCTGTAAGTAATAATTTAACCTACAGCACCGAATGCATTTGAAATCAGGAGACCTCCGTACAGAATGGCCGATCTGAACGCCAGTTCCTGCAAAGATCAGAGCTGAAGTCATTTCAAACAGAGTAGTAGCCGCTAACCTTCTTTGTATACCAACGTGATAAAAGATACACAGTGCCAGGGTAGAACGCCGACTCGGGCAGACCAATGAAAAAACGGCACGCCAGAATCCCAGCAAAGTTCTTCGTTACCTATCTCGCCGGTATGAAATTATCGCCAATGAAAAATGATGTAACCTACCCCTGTGAGCGCGCTGGTAAGTCCCCACAAAACGACACAGCTGCCAATATATATGGAAGGCCTAGAATTTAAGGGAGTTCAAATTACTGATAATATGAATAGTACTAGGGTTGATCCTACCGCGACAAGTAATTCAAAAGCTATATGGTAAGCAGTGAAAAAACTCTTTTCTTATCGAGTGAAGAATTACATACCATGTTTGAAGGTATCTGAGCAGGGCAATATGAAGCATAGAGTATGGCAATCACGGTAGAATACTGAACATCTGTCATTGAAAATCAGTGGCGATGTCAAGGGCTTCCTTATGAACTAACCAGATATGCCGAGGTCCTGTTGCATGCCTTTCAGCCTGGCAGTTGTAATACCATTTCTCTGGGCAGGATCATTTCAGTAAATATTTTGATTACAAAACAATGCTGGCTACTTACGTCGATGTAGTTCATTATGTATATGACGACGACAGTGGGCAATAGCCTCGCATCAAGCTTCCTTACCAGCCTGCGTTCGGCCACCAGCCTTTCTGGAGTGCCAGGTTCAGGAAGGCCTACAGCACCGATGTCACTGCCAGGCTTGTCTTCGACGTATACTGCATCTTTTTCTTTCTCAGAAGCTTGCTGCATTCGTGGGGTGCGGAGGGATGAGGTTTAGTGACCTACTTGTTATAGCCATGAGATCGTCAGTCAGCAATCGGATAATATACGGGACACATCGCCCGGAAGAAGGATGCAAAAGAAGGTTTTACACGGCATGAGAGCTCTACTACCAAGGTAAGAGCATCTCTATTCGAAGCGCAAAGTTCAGCGTGGGTCACTTCATTGCAAGGCGAGAGTTTTTGGATCAAGTGACAACGCACGACACCGTATGATCTACGGCAATCAGAGTGGGATGACCACATGTCAAGCCTTCTCTGAACAAAGAGTTGAGAATGATAGTCAACTTGTCACCTGTGCACTACGTTGTGGGTGCCGTGGGTAGATCATAACGAACATTTGTGTTTCAGCAAGCTATGAACAGCTTCAGGGATCATCTGACCTACACCAGAAATATCTGCAACTTCAATGCCGACAGTCCGAAAACTGATTTAGTCGAATCTCCCACCAATAACTTCATTGATCAGTGAGAACAATACGGAAGACAGTACTTATATCTTGTGCCGATGGCGTTAATTAATAATTGTTTAGGTGCCAGTGCAAGATGTCGTTGGAAGTGGAGCATTTGCTGCGTTCCACGGACTAAAATGACAGTAGTTTAAACAAAGAGAGCAACTCGGAAGGCATAACAAAACTCACTCTGGGTATGTGCAGCCGTTGACGGGGCTGAGGAATTGCAAGGTTAAGATAAGAAAAGGCTCAAAAGTCAAGCTATCGAAACGTACACGTAGGCCAATGCTGTATCTTCGTCATTGCTCCACCCTTTACCAACGAACACAGTCGGAGCAGCTGGGAATGTGGGTCCTGAAAGTGTCTTTATCGTACCGGTAGCTGTATATGTCGGTAATAGATCTAGCTGTGTCCCTGAAAACGAAGGTAAAATGGTTGAAGGAGGGAAAGCGTGAAGAGACGTTTGCAGAACATCAATATCGCCGTGACCCTCAAAGATAGACACCATTAAATAAATAGAAAGGTTGGAGCGCGAGAGTTACCTGTCCCGTTGCCGATGGTGCATATGAGCCATCAAATATCTGTGAAGACTGTAAAACCGCAGCGCAGTGTCCAGCTGCTTCCCTCGGGTCTGGGACTGGACTGTCAAGGCGTGCTCATCGAATGGCGAGCGGACCTCCTACCTTTCGGGATCCATCCTCGCTCTAAACCCAACTGATAATGCCAAAGTGGACTCGAGGAAGTCCCGAGGATGGTTGAATTTCCAACCTTCCACGTCCAAAAGAAAAAGTTCTGTAGCGCATCCATTGTCGCCAACGTAACTTGTCTGAATGAAGCAATAAGCGTAGCGTTGTAAGACTGTAACGCAATTTTTCAGCATTCGTTGCCTACTTTATGATACAGGCACCTACGTTCCAGTCATCCCATGCACGACACTCGGGCCGCTCTGGACCACCGATGCCATTTAACCTGAAAGAGTCCAAATTTTAGTGCTACTCGTGTATTTACCAGTAGAAGACGGGGACATACCATAAACCGCAGTCATTGGTAGCAGTGGAAAATTCGCCTCCTATTGTCACGCCGAAGGCTTTCTGAGATTGATTGGTCGCAATGGCCCAAGCACTGGACGTAGATAAGGACCGCACCCGAGATTTCGAAAAATTACTGACCATGGTTTGGCAGACATGACATCAACGCTGAAGAACCGGTCTCAACTTTATAAATTCAATAACGAGGTGGCATGGCACATACGAGCTCGAGTCGTTAGTAAAGGCCAGATACTACTCATGAATGTGAGTTTTTGGTAAACTCTCAAAGGGATCCTGCATACCGGATGTTGATCCAATACCAGCCGATCGGCCCCCGAAAGAAAACTGAAGATGGGAGTCAGAAAATGAATTGATTCATTAGCGGCCAAGACTGACCCCTCCCAAGCAGCAGGCTAACCATTCCCAAGCGGTCCTTTAATTTTTAAAATGGATTAAATGTATCATTTATACGTACCCCTTTAAAGCCCTCATGGATAGCAATGTATGGGCCAGCGTCAGCCCCACTTCTGCTGAAAGAGGGGACATCAGTTCATTAGTCCCACATCCAGCGGGAATTGGTACGAACATCGAGCTTCTAATGGCTTCATACGCCGCATAATAATAACTCTGTGTTGGAACCTGACCAACTGTGTCCATCAAAATCTCATTCACAATGCCTATGCTATTCATTCGATTAATCAATTTGGGTACCAGGCCTTGAAAAGATTGACAACTCACATGGGTACAACATCTCGGTACTGATCTTGACTAACGAATTCTGCTAATATCCGGAGGTACGTGAGAGTGCGTTCCGCGTTTGCAATGCCCATAACTCCATGCATGCTATAAAAGCCGGTCAGATTTCGATAAGGATTATCTTGAAATGATAAACAAGCCACTGGACGCACAAATTGATGCTGCCAGCTGGTGATAATGCGATCAGAAATGACAAGGAAAAATTATTGCTGCAAGCACCTTTTCCGGAGTGGTTCTATTGAACAGGTGATCAGGGGAAATGTATTCTGGACTACTGGACGTACGCACCCATCCATTCTGACTCCCAGGGAGAGAATGCAAATCCAGATAGACTCTAAGGCCGTATTTTCGGGCCCATTGAATCCTAAAAGAAGCATGGATATCTTGTACCGTTACCAGGGAAAACAGAAAACACACGCTTTTAAGAAGTACTTCCATGATACTCCTTCCAAAAAGGGTTCGTCGTTGAGAACTTCTATGGCCCAAAACCCGATAGGGATACGAACCCAATTAAGTCCGGCACCTGAAATCGGATGAGGCATTTGAGATCAACGTTCAACAATCAGCTGTATACAGACCGGCGATATCGGCGAAATCTTTCTCTGTCTGTAACCATACAAAATTCATAGTCAGCGCAAGTAGTGGCTATATTTGAAGTTTGCAGACATACAATGAATGTGGCATAATGATCTTCCATTTCTTTCGCCAGGTCGTCTCCCATGGCGATCGATAGCGACCATTCGTCGACGACCTGAACAATAGTTGAATTTACGTATTTCTCATACAAAGCCGGGCAAATAAACGGTTCTGTGACTGTAAATCCAGGATGACAGTTTATCAGCCATTATTTTTGTGAAGATTGCGATAACTTGCCTAGCCAGCCACTGAAATAAAGAACAGGAAACGTTATTGATGCTTGTCACGACAGGATCAGAGGGTATATGCGTACCCCAGATTGACACCACGAGCGATGTCCGTACCCCATACCCATTCTTCTGCGCCGACTCGTTTGCTCCAGCTCTGGGCCTTCCCACCTGGTCCAAAAGGTGCCGCAGGATCGTAGACCCAGTCGCCACCGAAGTCATTCACGTAAGTGAAAGAGCTTCCATCTTCCATCGTTATTACGCTGCCAGATGTACCAGTGATTGCGTTGTGGCTGGAACTGGTCTTTTTTCTTGAGGTCAAAATACCAGGAACTGCGATCGTGACAGCTACAATAGTGAAGAAGGCGCAGCATCCCAAGATGATCTTAAGATGTTTTCGAGACTTGATGTCAATACTCGGCGTGGACTCGTGAAACTGAACGGTCGAATTGTCATGATACTATGTGAAAATGTGTTAACATCTCATTCCTTGAAGCCTTTGGATTTCTTACCATCAATTGTTCTGTTTGTTGGTTTAGTTCAGAGCGAATCTCGGAGACCGAGGTATTGCTCTTGGATATATGCCAATGAGGACTCTGGTATAGAATATGCTCAGAGGATGCTCCATAGTCGCCGTGTATGGGATTGGCCATGGAGGGCAAAAGGTAAGAAGTATAGATCTTCTCAGAGGATGTTCCATGGTCGCCGTGTATGGGATTAGTCATGGAGGGCAAAGGCAAGAGGAATAAACTGCCTAAGTTCAAGAACGCGATGGCTGATTTTAAATGTTCGATGGAGTGAGCTGTGACTGTGGCGCTTCTCGCTGCATGCCATGCCCAATGTGGCAGCTACCAGGCGTAAATGACAACAACCTTTTAGTGCTGGTCAGCTGTGGGATGCACCCAACTCATCCTAGATCGAAGCAAGTGGCATATCCGGCGCATCCTATCTAGTTTGCGCGGCAACTGATCTGGATGTCTATGAACAATGGATATTGTAAACGGCGAATATACGATGATGGGTCTTACTTGTACGTCTCTGCGAGCACTGGAGTTCTTTCTTAAGCTTCGGTCTTGGCTGCATACACGTCTCTTGGCCACTGATGCGATCCGACTAGTCACTCCTTTACAGGCTATCCGAGCTAAACAGATGTATGGTTGGAGCCCTACTGTCGGTTATTGGACATCACTCACACGTATTTATCACAGTATGCTTCTGTGCTGTTCGGTATCTGTGACTGGATTAGATGAATGAGAGGCTTCAAGGAGGTTCGTGCATTTAAAATACTCTGCTAACGCAAAGGGCAGATTTCAGAATAAGAATGATCGTGGGAACCAAATGTGGAATCGTTGACGACTGGCGAAGATACATTTGAGTCGATGAGAGGAGAAGCATGCCAAATCTCCAAGCGCCCAAACGACGCATCCTTCGACGTGAATATACTTAGGGCAATGCCGAGCATACGTGGAGTACAATTTGTCAATTTGAGAACTGAGCTCCGCGCTCCTTGCCACCTCCTTGATGGCAGCAACGCACTCCAACGACAAGAAAAGCGAAGCACTGAAACAGTTAAGATGTACTATTTATTGACGGGGAAGTAAGCTGAGGCTAGAAAGAAGCGATTCAGTGGCTTCTCTGAGGCATTCTGTAACAATGACATACCGAGATAATATGGTCCACGCTGGTGTCGACAATTTTGCCAGAAAAGATCACAGGCTGGCCTTGCCGAGAAGCATTGGAAGACGGTATATCTGACACATCGAAGCACTGAAAAATGTTCTATCCTATAGGGTCAAAGATGGTGGAAGTGTTACAAATCAAACAAAGAATATGTCATGCGGTTGTTGGAATACCATTTTACACAGCCTCACGCTCCATCCGTCTTCGTTTCCTGTCCTGCTCTTCAACTATCAGCCTCTCAGCAGCGGACATCGGCGCCGGGCGTTTCTTGTCGTTCGTCTTCTCCGTATCATTATTGGCTGAAGATGACGCTGTCTTGAAGACATTTGGTCGTTTGAGAGGGTTCGCCTTCAATGGATTAGCTGTAAATTTGAATCCGGACGATGGAGCGGTGTTCGCAGGCGCCGATGTTGAGGCTGCAGGTTTTGCAGCGGAAAGAGAAAGAACGACCTTTTCGGTGCCATCTTCTCGCTTGAGGCCCTCCTCAACAGTTGTTGTTTCCTGCGTCTCCGGCGACTCTTTAGCTTCAACCGCAGCCCGTTCGATCTGCTCTGCAATGAGTAGTCGTTCCCGCTGCTCATCCGACATTGTTGCACGATCCTTCTTTAATGAAGCTTCCTGTTGTGAATCTTTAGAAAATGAAGATTAGGAGGACATTCTGCATACCTGTTTCGCCAAAGCCTTTGGACTGCTGTCAATCCAAGCTATAAACCATCCCTTCTCAGTCTCGTCAACTCGAGCAACGCCAGTTCGACCCAGATGCTTGCAAAATTCGGTAAGGGTCACCCAACGTGTTGCGTTCATGTGCAGATGGCTCTTGTCCGCAATATATTCTTGATAAACTCGATTCGCCAGAACACGTTTCGTTCCAAATCTGCGTATCAAATCTCAGAAACTCGTCTTTGAATACCAGGCGATGTAGAAATACGTACCTTCGAGAAAGCAACGATACAAATTCCGATTGAAACGTCATAGAGAAATCGGATATATGCTTCCCAGCATTCTCCCCGACCACGAGCATTTGCCGCAGATGGGATTCAGAAGACATATGACACTTGAATCCATTCTCGTCTCGACACTGCTTCTCGCAGACTTGACAGTACCATCTTAGGCGCTGAAGGCCTTTCGATTTCATCTTGTTCGCAAGATATTTTGGGGTTCCAACTTATTAGAATATCAGATAAATTGAAGGGATAGATATGAAGCTCGTCACACCTTCTGCGCGCGGCATATCTGGCAAAATTTAAAGGTACAAGTGGGGGAGATGAATGGATGGATGCTCTACGTTGAGAGAAACGATGACAAAAGGTAATTGTGTGGCTGTGTAACAAGCGCCTTGTTGATTGCAAATACGCTTATAAATCACATTTTTCACACAGTCAAAACTCTCAAACTATACCGTTGTACTCAACGCTTCACCGCGACGACGAGCTACACCTCAGGCTGGTTCAGCAAGGCGATGGATTTTGGTTCTACCGCATAATTGTTCAAGTTTCTGTGGAGACAGTAGCAACCTGGCATGAGAAAAATTTAGATCAGTGTTTTGTGTACTCAAAGGGTTTGTGGCTCAGATATGCCGAAAGTAGTGCTGACGGCGGAATATTCTGCAACTCCCATGCTTCCACGCACACACGCGGTCACGATCAGAATGACAACTTCGATGATGGGGTGTCTCGAAATCTTCGTAGACACACGACGGAGGCCGAAGAGAATCGCCTGTCATCGTAAAAAATAAAATGGTATCATAATGTGGAACTAAAATGTAGTCATACAATACAACAAGCTACTTATGAGGCTTTTACCTTTGGTTTTTTGAGGTGTCTACGGAGATATTTACGAGTATAGGGCACTCCAAACTTATGAAAGGCCGGATTAACGACACATATGATTTGAGTTGGCGTGCGACTCACTTGTACGATAGGATAGACAACGAGAAGAGTGACACCGATCGACCAGCCCCACTTGACTGGCTTGGGAAACGGCTCAGTGAACTGACCTTTGCTCCATTTCTTAATGACAAGAAGTTCAGTCATCACTGTAGCAAGGAGCAACCACACGTGCTGGCCCATTCTCACCGCCCTTCTACAAGAAACGTTGAGCCAGAATCACACAACGCAAGTAAGGAAGCTGACCTTGGGTCATGAATATATTGGTAGAGTTCTCGAACGGCTGGCAATGCACACAAGAAAACGCCTGCAAGACGTAATATAATTATGGGATGATCGGGCTCCATCCAGAGCAGGGCCTGCGATGATGTTGAGGTCAGGCCTCTCCGGTCATTTACCTAAAAATTCCAGATACGTCACCTTCAAATAGAAGGGGTTCAGCTCTGCAGCTAAGAACACCGCAAGAAGAAGCACGACGTTCACATAGTGAGTAAATGACGAGGCAGTGCCCCATTTAAAAGCCGTAAAGTCATGGGGTGAGAATTGACTGAGAACGCGTTTGGCCTTTGAACGGAGCCCACGACTTTGTCGTAATCCTCGCCACTCGTACGGCTTTCCAAACACAAACGGCTATTAAGACATGCAAGGAAGCGAAGACCGGTGACATACCTTGACTTCCAGGTATTGACAAACTTTCATGCCTGGTGACAGATGGATGCAAATCCTCCACGGGAAAATCACTGACAGACATACCGAGGTAAGTTCCAATCCAATTACACACAAGAACATCTAAAATCCACTGGTCCGACATGATCAGCTGGCGCGGTCGATAGAGACCGGAATAGCGGACTACGTACGTGATCCCACCAACACTATCATGCACTGTTGTTAGAAGGAACGGTCAACAGCGAGTTTTGAGCGGCTCACTTCAGCAAAATTAGCCAGTTGATGTTGTAAACTGTACTCGGCCAATTCAAAGGCGATACTTAAAATCTGAAAAGACACGATATGTCATGTCAACACACTCCCACCTGTCAAGTTAGATAGCCGATTTACCCAGCAGAACCAGTAGTCTCGTAGAATCATGGCTTTACCAAACCAGCCCAGCGTGTGTGCAACACAAAATATGTCAAGGGCATTCTGTGTTTACGGATCGTTAGCAAAAAGCACAAACAATCCAAATTTGAACCAACCCAAATGGTCTTCGGTGTCAAAGCACAGTCCTCTGCGTAGCTTTTCTCTGGTAGAGGTACGCCCAAGTTCGGATCGATGTAGGTCATCATGACACGCGCAGTACCCAGGTCCTGAAACAGGAGAAAAACTAGTGCTAGCTCGTACAGCAAGTTAACACCTAGAACTATTCTCCAAAATGCCGGATGAGGCCGAATGAATGGGCCATCACGAAATTGGAGCATAGAAAAGGTCAAAAACGACGCAATTGCAGCGTAGATCCCACTGAATTCGAGTTAGAATTAATGCAGCTTGAAGTTAAATTATTTACTGACACTCTTCTTTTGTCTCGCCCCTCTTCTAAGAGATCCTGCGTTGTCGCAACGTATGCTAAAAGAATCAGGCCACACGACAGCACGGAAAGCGTGATTGGCTTGTAAAAGAATCTAGAGATAATATTATCTAGCGATGCACATGCAAAATATACAGGATAACGTACTCGACGCTGGTATCATGCCTTTCCTGGAAGGGTTCAATTCGTGTGTATGGCTCGGCTCGGTCCGCCTTTGTGCACCATTTTAGTGAGTCAACTGGTCATATGGAAAGAACCACTCACATCATACCCTGTCCAGAAATTTTTAAGGCCATGAGCTCCTCAAAAACATAGAGATCCTACTCACACCGAACTGGTGTTCCGTCCAGGCCCGGAGTAGGTTCCGGTTCGACCTCCGCACCAGGCGACAGTACTGCATCAGAATCCTCAGCTGGAGATGTAGCTGACAAGTCATGACCCGGTTGAGCGACAGAGGACATGATAACCGGCGATGCTTTGTTCTGGAACTGTAATTAGGGATGAGTGAGAAGAACACAGGATGATCTAATGCGCGCACCGTTACTTGATTCTGGGTGAAAACGTCAAGCTACTTAGGTGCTAGAGACGAAACACGATGATGTCGCGTCGTTTTGATATGTTCATGTTTGTGTTTAGTTCGTCGGCAAAGAGCCGCGGACCAAGGCAGGTGACTCAGAACGCACCACGTTCGTACACAACTCCGACGCACATTCTAGTAGGCCCCTTTCTTTATTGCCCTATGCCTGGATTTAATCGATCTCCTCTTTAGTATGACAAGGACTTGGATGACATTGAGTTCCGAGATATTTGTGCCGATAAATGGTGCACCTTAATCGATACGGACATCTAGGTGCTAAAATCCGGCGATCGGACACCATGCAGGGCTCTAACCCTTTGCTGCATGTCGAGCGTTGCTGCTGAGCGCTCACCATTAGGCCCGATTGATGTTGGAAATGACAGCTGCTGGGGTATGTCGGGCACCATCAAATGGTATCACAGAAAAAGGCTTGTCAATCAGTGCGACTTCTCATGAAGGAAATCTTTCGTTGGATCACCGGTGTACTATGCGAAATCCTGATCAGTCTATCAGGTCTCTATCAGTTCTCCTCAGATCAATCGCATCTCTGGTCAACCGTCAAATCCTATTCGACCCTACACCATTCTGTTCGCCTCTTAGCCCGCACGTTGGCTTGTCGGCGTTAAATAGAGAACATCCATCCATCCATCCATCCTACACCATTCTGCGGTCCTTTTATCTTAGCGAAGTGTTGGTTTCCTATCACTCAAAAGAGATGTCTGGGCTAATGGCTGAAAAAGTTCGGAGACACTGGATAACGAGAAGTGAGAAGATTTTGCCACGAACTCTTCGCAATCTAACCTTTATTTTCATCTATTCTTCGGGTCATCCAGGCGAAACGATTGCACATAATCATACCGCTTACAGTATCGGCCATTTTCTCTCACCATTTGACGCCAAGTCACTCTGATGTGATCGATATCTCGTCCAAAGTCGGCGTCAACATGACATCCCCAAGCTTTCAGGGACAGAAAGTATTCAAGTTTTGTTTAACCAACCAGCTGTGCATTACGGTAAGTTGAATGTCCTCCACATGAAAGAATTTGATCATGCGATCAGATGCATTGTCTTTGCAAGTCGAAAGAGCTGGCCTGATTGTGGCACCAACTATTCCGAGACAGTGGAAGGATCTTCCATCATATGGTCTACAATTGTACTTGCAGCTTTGTGACACATATGAGCGGGGTACCCGTCCCCCGCCCCGCAAATGATCATCTGAACAAGTACTTCTGGATCCTCCCACTCGCGTTTAAAGACTAGCTTGAAACTGTGCTCTCCCCTGTTGTCGCGATTGACTCTGCTTTCTAAAGGTGGGCTCAAATAAACTCTTCGATGACTCCCGAAGCTTTGGAAGGTTGGTGCTGGGAAAAATGCGCCGAATATAGCCCACGAGCCGCCTTCCGCGGAAGATTGCACAATATTTGGCCAGAAGGTGACACGCAGGTGGATGGCTCCTTCTCTTCTACTTCGTGCTCCTACTAGAGCAATGTGAGCTAATGTGTGCTTGTTGTGGTTTACGTGCGTAACGCCACTTATCCGGCTTGCCTTCCCATGGCTGGTTGTTGTGAGAGACAGGCGCGCCACATACGTATCGTTCTTCCAATCAGATCCCTCTTGGGACGCGTATCACTCCATATCCCGTGTCTTGGATCTCTCGAAATACTTAGTAGAACACGGTCATCATGGGTATGTCCGTTCGTGCGAAGCCTGTCGGCTATTCACCAGTGGCCCATATGACGATCGTAATGGGGTTACCAGCTTGTAAGTAATAATTTTACAAGTCAACGTATGTTGTTGATCCCTGTCACAGTGTTACTGATGCTACCGTTTATCAATGTTGCTATCTAGGGGTTGCATTGCCATCGTTGGACATACCCCCTTCATTCAACACTTCAGGGCGTGGTTTGGATACTTTTCGATCACTTTGAAAGGTTGTTTTGTTTACATTTCAATGTTGATATAGTACCAAGTTGGATGACACTGTTGATTATCTTGCAGCAATTTCGAGATGTTTAGACTATGTTGTAGACTTCTCTACGATCGACGACGGTCTGGATATTTTGTTCTATGAATGGCGGCAGAAATTGGCAGATGTCGAGAACGAAGCGATGTCTTATATGAAAGGTACACGAGGAAAACTACATTGCAAGCAAAATGTAAGTACATTTACATTCACATCTTGCACGACCCTGAGATCAAAAATCAGAGTGGACAACGGACTTACCGAATTATGGGATAGGTCCGAACACGTTTTCGACATATGACTTCCGCATTGGAAAGACGAGACACGAAAATATTGAACCCTAACATGTGCTGTTTAGGACACCTGCTCCCACAGAACCTGATCCTCAGGGCACAATCTGACTTCAAACCAAAAGGCTGTGACAGAGGTAACCCACGTAGAGGTCACGCAGCCTCGGCTGCCAAAAAAAAAGAAGGGCCAAGCGGACCAGGCTCACGCGAGCTTTCGAGTCGATTCTTAGGTCTCCCTGATTGGGATATCTCTCATCTGTCAATACCTGGATCTCGAAGCCTGAGATCTTGGTTTGTTACTTAATGGCGCCGGAAGCACTTAAGGGCCCAGCAGCAATCTCTCTGAGCTTGTTCCTTTTCCGCACCCTCTTACTATGATGGCTACTGAGTCTTTTCAACCGCTCCAACTCAAGGGAGAAGTAATGGATCTCGAATTCACCATCGACACTGACCACAGGTTAGTTCCACTCTAATACAACTCAACTTCCTCGTCTTTTACTTGCCGACTAATTAACCGTCGTCCCCTCTACCACCGATTTCTACCAAAAATAGGAAAAGAAGGAGAAACCGGACTACTCAAAGCTGCCTGAACTGCCACACCTCCAAGCGCAAAGTGCGTCATCATATTACAGCCTATTAACAACAATTTTTGACCATGTTATCCACCAGTGCGATCGCAAACGGCCATGTTCGAGGTGTATTCAACTGGGTCTGGTATGTTATTCAATTTTCATCTAGCCCTATCTCATCTTTAACAGACAGGACTTTGTGTTTATGAAATCGACGATCCCGCCCTAAGGTTGGCATCTGGCTTGGATGGTCAAACGATGTTCGCTAACCCATGGATCAGAGACGACCCCTCTCTCGATGAGAATACCCGACTAAAAAATCGTATAGCTGAGCTGGAAAGCCTTGTACGTGAATTGAGAGGTGAGGCAGTTTTTTATTGAGCCCTACTCATCACTCATGTCGACGATGCTCAGGAAAACCACATCCTCGCTGGGCAGACAGCAGCTTCCGTGACGGCGATCCCAACGAAAAATGGCACTCGCGAGCTACAAAGTGTTCATCTATGACTAAAAGGCGGGGCTCCTCACCCGATCGTCCAAATGGCCGTGTTATTCCACCTGCCCTCAGCCCGATTAAAACAGAGCCAGTGAACGATACTTCCTCTAACCTCTATCGTTTTTCGGCCTCTCCCGCACCGCCATCGGTGCGCTATCATAACAATTTCCAGACGGATGTCAGGTCTTCGTCCTACGACAACGACCATACATACACTTCGACCAATGGCAATTATCATCCTTCCGATTCACCCACTGCATACCATGGCCAACAACACAATCCTTCAGTGCCCTCATCGTACTCAGAGAATGGCAGTTATACCCTGTCCGGCAGCGATGACGGAAACTCTTACCACAGCAGCCAAGGGGATCAATACACAACTTCACACATCTGTTCCTGTCGTACCAGCCCTGGAACGAGCATTGCCTACATTTCCTTGGCTCAACAGCTTCAGACTTCATTGAGCTCACTGAGGCAATACAGTCCACACCCATCGAACACAACCTGTATTCTTTATCGGCGTATTGTTGAACTAAACAATATCATGCAGTATGTGTTCGTCGCTTTCTTTTCTCCATGCTTTCTGGTTCCTGATAGCATCACAGTGGTACTAACTCTCAAGAAGCGAGAGCGTCATATGATACCCCGCCAGAACGTGAGATCATGACCCCACTGTCGGCCTCCAGCGGACATGCCTCCTTTCACACGGGAAGTTCATCAGGGCAGGTCTCGCCTCAAGAATGGAGTACTCTGGCAACTTCTGCAGGGTATAATCCTTACTTTCCGCCGCAGCCCGAGCATGGGATGTACACCCATGTTGCTGTATAACATCAAAAAGAACCTGTATCCTCTAGCCATCATCTGCCCTTCTTGCTTTCGTGTAAACGGACTTTTCTTGACATCTTGCCATCCTGCTGTGCCTTGGATTCCTACTTGTACGCGTTATTGCTATTATATTATGGTATATCGTAATTACATGCTCTGCTTTTGTGCCACTGCATGCTACCGTTTCACTTGGAAACGGAATATACGCTGTGACTCAGGATTAGCCTTTGCCACCTGACCACCCTCTAGTCGCCACATATCTCGTTCGATGAACAGCGCTTCCCCGTTCTTTTTAATCAACAGGATTGTCGACAAACGCGTGCCATATGAGTTATTTCCTGTGATGGTGACGCCCTCCAGGGTGATCGGAAACGGCAAAACGTGTACGGTGTTGCGAAGTTGCGAGCGCTCCATGACAGGGTCAGGAGCGCGCCAGCTGTCCGGAGAAATCTCTAAGAAAACATTTGCTTATCAAAAAGATGAATCGGGCTCACTCAAGAATATTGAACAAATGGTCTACAAGTTCGGCCTCTTTCACATCCGGTGACAGCGTTTGTAGAACAGTATCGAGTTCCTGCTTAGCATGTCGGACTTTGGGCCATTCTGTAGGTCCACCATCAATTGCGTTGGAAACGCAACCGCAGATACGTTCTTTGGCAGACAGAAGGCGAGGCTGAATGGTCCCACCTGAACCATGGTTCGTGACAAGGACAGAATCAAATTGTAGCGGCCCATCTGGCAGTGAGGCAGTAGGTTTAAAAAGAAGCAGGTTGAATCCAGCAAATTTGGAGTCATGAGGGACTATTTTGTCGGCTTCAACTTCAAGAGGCTCCGATAGATCTGATAGAAGAAAAGATGATGTCAAATAGCCCCTAGACAATTCATACGCCTTTACAGGCTCGGTGATGTTCGTGCTATCGAAAAGGGTGTGCCTTAATTGCTGAGCTCCAAAGACTAAGAATTGGGGCTTACAGCAAGGCTACCTTCCCGGTACGAGTTACTCCAAACCATGTACCACCTGCTAGAACGTCGCGACCTGATAAGATGTTGCCTTCAGTCCTTCCAGCACCTTCTCCCTCGGTCTCGGGCTCAAAGTTGTGGAAGTGTGCATCGAGGGTTGGCCGTTTCAGCAGCTCATCTCGATTGCTGCAGAGGATGCTGCCGAGCGAAGACTCGGTCAGTAGGGCTAACTCTCCACGTCAGACGAGTCCGATCGCGTCAAACTCACAGGGAGTAATCTTGATGATCGAGGGCCCAAAGCGCAATGCACATCTAAGCTAATATCCTATCGATTTCGGGATTATAGTGCCGCAGTGGACAAGTTGACGCGTACGTTTGGGGCAGCGTGAGCGGTTTGAACTTTTTATTTTTCAACGATGATGGTGCAAGGCCACTGAAACACTCGAAGAAAACCCTGAAGAAAACAATAAAGTGTTGGATCTAGAACAATATAATGGCCAGAATGCTCGAATGCACTTCAAAGTGAGGAGAATGGTAGCAATTACAAACGCTGACAAGGATATGACGGAAATTTACGATCACATGATCAGAAGACTGATCCTTGCCGCTTCACAACCATGAAGCATCCTGTCGTTATCCTCGATAATGGCGCATCTACCATAAAGGTTGGACTTTCAAGTTCAAGCGGCGAACATCTTGCTCCAAGGTGCGAAGACTTACCTGATTACGCTTCATAAGCATTGAAAAGTGGTATAAGGATCATTCCAAATGCTGTCACTCGATCCAAAGGCGACAAAATGACATACTTTGGCCATGAATTCGAGAATTGCAAAGATTACTCATCTCTACACTATAGGCTTCCTTTTGAAAAGGTTAGATGAAGCACCTCTTGCGAAGAATATACAAACACAACCTTAAACAGGGATACCTTGTCGACTGGGATGCACAAAAAGCTGTTTGGGATGGTATCTTCTCATCAGAAGTTCTTTCGGTATAGTTGGAAACAAAGTCCGCGTGATAATAACTGACAGACTTGTGGCACTTATAGATAGATACTACAGCATCTAGTCTCCTCATCACGGAGCCTTATTTCAATCTACCCAACATTCAGGAAGTCTACGACCAATTTGTCTTCGAAGAGTATGAGTTTCAATCATACTATCGATGCACGCGTAAGTGTGTATTATGAACCATCGAATATCATTCATTGATCACACGTGTGCCCTCCCTCAGCTGCATCCTTGATACCCTACAGTAACCTGTTTGAGCAACCAGGTCTTCCAGCGGCAGACTGCATTCTTGTTGTTGACTCTGGGTTCAGCTTCACACACGTCGTCCCTATGATCAATGGTAGCATCGTTTGGAATGCAGTGAAAAGGTGATTTTCCTTTCTTCCCTATACACAACACAAATTAAAACCATGCGCAGGCTTGACGTCGGTGGGAAGCTCTTGACGAACCAATTAAAAGAGCTGGTCTCATTCCGCCAATGGAACATGATGGACGAGACGTACATCATGAACGATGTCAAAGAATCTTGCTGTTACGTCTCACAAAACTTTAAAAGCGATTTGGAAATATGTCGGTAGGTTTTTGAAGTATATCATGTTCGTAAACTGATGGAATAAAGGCTCAACCCCAAAACTAACCCCATAGTTCGGGAATATGTCCTACCCGATCTGTCGTCCAACAAGAAAGGTCGTATACGCCAGTCCGATGATATAGTAGCCGAGGCCGACCAAATTCTCATGATGAACAACGAACGATTTTGTGTTCCCGAACTTCTATTTCGTCCTGACGATATCGGTCTGCCACTTCATGCTTGATATCTGTCATGCTTTATAACTGATTTCTTTAGGCCTTGATCAATGTGGCCTGCCTGCGACTATTGCTCTATCGATATCTCTCCTCCCAGCTGATCTCCAAGGGATGTTCTGGGCGAATATTGGTCTAGTGGGAGGTTGTGCAAAATTTCCTGGGTTCCGGTCACGGCTGTGTGTGACTTTCTTACCTTTCAATTTAATTTATTTTCGGCTGATCCTCTTCTTACGAAGATCGTCTGAATTGCGATCTTTGGCGCCCACTGATTGTGAAGTCATGATATATGAGTGCGACGAGTAAGCTGTCTGCTATTTTTTTGATCCTTTGGACTGATCCATAGACTGTGCAGACCAATCACCGAAGCTTACCGGGCAGCAGCTACTTTCGTAGACATGCCTGGCTTCACCAACTCTGTCGTCACTCGTGCGGAGTATGCAGAAAGTGGAAGCAACGCTTCTCGAAGAAAATTCCGCGATTGGAAGCCACGCGAGCATGAGAAGGAGAAGCCTAAGGAGCCTGCGACTGCAAAGACAAAAGGGAAGCAAAGGGAGGAGGATCGTTCTCACGCATCCAACAAACCAACTAGGACACGAAGCAAAGTGAACCCTTCTTCTACTACGACTACACGACGACGGTAAAATGGGGCCCGTCTACTTGAACATATCTAACTGGCCATGCCGAGACACCATGTCTCTTCATTCTATTCTTTTCGGCCGAGCACTGATTGTTTGATCAGTTTTTGCCACTCAGCTCGCGCCCACATCGGTGCTTTATCATCCTTTCCCCTTCAGTGCGCTCGAATTTCATGTAATAAGCTCGTCGACAGCATTTTGTCTCGGCTTGGCTATACTCGTGATGACTTTCGACCACCCGGGCAGAAGCTTCTTAACTTTGTCAGCGGTTGTTTATCCACACTCTCCTGGACCCATGGCTAGACAGCAATTTTGTTGCCTTTTCCCGTTTAGCGAAATAACACTCTGTTCTGTCATCGAATTCACGACTTGCGTGGGCGTTTCAAATTCATAAGCCTTAACATAAGCTGAGTGTGAACACGAACGATGATCAGAAAAGATTTGCCCAGGTTCCCTAGGCTTAACTACGTATCTTCAAGTGCCACAGATGGTGGCACCGTCAATAACTGTATTTAACAGACGTCAAATGGTAGCGGAAGAATCAAGCAAAGGAGTTTTATTCTGCAGATTACATCGGAATCACCTTTCGTTTATTGAACCACAAGCCGCATCTGTCGGCACAGGCAATTGGAATAGCTATAGGTGTTGAAACGTTGATGATTTGCACTTCTTTTCAGCTTTGCAGCTTGAAGATCGGCAGCTGACCCACACTTTCAAGCATTCAAGCATTCAAACATGCTAATTGAGTCGACATGCAGTACGGCTATGGGAATCGAAATACATTGAAGGCTAGAACCAGGAACAGGCGGGGCGAATTCAAAAGCGAAGCACGAGGAAGAGCGTATGGTTGGAGATTAATGCAAAGTGAGATCGTAAGAACATAACGGAGGAACTATGCAACGAGCTAGAGATATAAATGTATGGGAGGAAGAGCCTAAGCCTGGGCAGCCGCTGACGAGTTGACCTCGGCAAGACGCATGACCTCCATGAGTAATGTTTGTTGCTCGACATTGAGCGCTGTGGTGGCAGCCTGGTAGCTCGGCCCGTTTTGCATTTGGAAGGCTAGGGCAAGTTAGAAATAGACTATCTGGTAGTAGGACAGACTTACTGGTAAGAGCTTGTTTGAAGGAGCCATACGGGTCAACAGTGTCGAGAGGGCTAATATATCCCAGCTCCTCCTCAATTTCTTCGTCCTCTGAATCGCTGTCTTCTTCACCTTCCGCGGCTCTGTCCTGCTTCGCGCGTAGGCGAGCTCCCTACATACCGGGTTAATATCTTTATGTAATAACAATCCGTCTTTAACATACCTCGTTAGCAAGCACTTCAAGGTATGCGGAGTCTTCATCCCAAACATCTTCTACAGAGCGAGTGAGTGTTTGTGCTACGCCAGCGAGAGAGATAAAACGCACCCTCTTCCTCATTAAAATTCAAGATTTTCTCATCAACATACTCCTCCTCGTCTGAATCCTCGGCAAGGGAATCCTCCAAAGCCTTGCGATCTAGAAATAAAGAAAGAAGTTATTGAGACACTAAATATCGCTCGTTCAAGAAATAAATTCACCTGCGACGGCCTTGGGAAGGTCTTTGAAGATCGTGAGGATGCCACCAACGATTCCAGGCCAGCCACTCTGCAGCGACTGAGGAACTGCTGTCGGGGCCAATTCAAGAAGGGAGGACAATGCCACGATGCTGAGCTTTTTATCGTGCACGCGAGGAAGGGTACCATTGTTGTTGATGGCAGCGAACCAACGGTCGAAGAAGGCGCGTCCTTTGCCAGCACTTTCCATGAGATGAAGTGCCGCAGAGGGGTTGTAGAGGACCGCATTGATGAGGACGTTGAGGTTAGCAAGACGAAGGGAGGCAGTTTGCGACTTCTCCAACTGCGCAAGGGCAGTATTGATGATGATTTGGAGGAACTGCCAACTCGCGTAAGCGCCTATGGCAGGGGGAAAAAAGAAAATTATGAGGACGTACATCGTCGACGCTTCCACGAAGGTTGAGAAGAACGGATTCTATGAGCTTGGAGCCGTTGACGCGATCGTTTTCGCCCAGCTGGTCGCTCGTCATGGAGGTAGTATATATGTCAACCAACATCCGTTTGTATTCAGGTTGAGCCTTGATCGTCTCACTACCATAAGAAACAATGTTGTCCAAAGAGGGGAGCATTTCTGCAAAGTCTATCAATGATTGAGTCCTCGTCGAAAGGTTGAAGAGTAATTACCGTCCAAGAAATCAATTGCATCCGACTTGAAGAGCTTGTAAGTTAATTCGAAGATAGGCCACATGTTGGGAGCAATGGACCGAAGTTTAAAGGTAAGACTATCGACCAGGTCATACATATTATCGAATAGATCTTCGAAACGCATAAATATTCACAGACTAGACGAGATAAGAGAATCCTCACCAAGAAGCTTCTTCTCAAGGGTGAACTGAATCATTGGGAGGAGTACTTCCTGGACTTGCGCAAGGATTTCCGGCGAAGCGTCGATGGACGAAATGATCTGCAGAATCGAACGGCGGTCAAGAAGAAGCTCCCTGAACAGTCGCACCATACTCACCGTGCTGATCGTCTTCGCAACTCCCATGGCATTGAAGGTCTTGTCATCATCCATATCCGCAATCGCGTCCAGATTGGCATTGCCATCGGTATCCTCAAGTGCGAGGGCTTCTTTTGCCAGACGCAAGTAAGATTCGACCTGTACACACGCGCATGGATGGTAACTAAGATGATCAAAATAACTTCAGAGGAGCATGTGCTGACCAAGCGCGAAGTCAACTGAGCAGCGACAGGGACCAGCTCAGTTTGGAAGGCCTCCACCATGATTTCCATGCTACGGTTGAGAAGATCCAAGTCGGTTTCATCGGACAGCTTGAGGAGATCTACGAGTGCATGCTGCTCTTCAGCAATTACGTTACAAACAAACGAGCAAATCCCATACCTTGGATGACTTTGCCAACTTGAGGCCCAACTGCGACCCTCACTACGAAAAAAAAAGGTTTAGTAACTGAGTTTGAAAAGCCAAGGGACTGATGAACGAACCAGACTCCTCAGTAGTAACGAGCTCAGTGATGGCAAGAGCAGCATTAACTCTAACCGGCAACTCGGGGTCATCCAAAGCAGCAGCGACGGCCCGGAAGTTAGCGCTGAGGTTCTGTGAGAGATAGAATCATAGATTAACGTTGATTGCATGTATGTGAACTGGGTTGGGAGCCACCTCTTGATTGGTCCAGGTCAGACCGGACTTCACGACGGTTCCAACAACCTCACACGCCTATTAAATTTAGATATCAGAAAACACTCATATCTTATACACCTGATGACAGGTAAAATAAACAACGTACGATCGCCCTGAGGTATGGTTCGGGGCTGCTGAATTCGGGAGTCACGAATTGCATCACAAAGCCCTCCATGTTGCCTTTGACGTCAGGGTGACGCATCATCCAGGGAGCCAAAGCTGCAGTCATGTTCAAAGCACCAAACCTCTGAGGGGCAGGAGAGCCACTGGTGTAAGTTTGCGTAAGTGTACACAAGCGCCAGGTAGAAGGAGGCCACGTACGCTCGCAAGACAGTATTAATGAATCCAAGGATAGGCATGAAGGTGCTCTTGGTCCTGTTGCTGGCGAGAGAGAAGAGGAAGGAAGTTGCAGCCGATACGGGTGTTGCGAAGCTCTCATACTCGTCTAAGTTCTCCACAGTCAACGGATGTCAGTTATGCTTAGGCAAAAAGCGACATACCAACGGCGACGCGGACGTAATCAATGGGATCGCTCTCCCAAAGAGCCTTCTTGGCCTCGTTAAAGGAAAGCTGGGGGAATACAAAGGAGGAGACAAGGGTCTCAAAGCTTGGCTTGAGGAGGGCCCAGGTGGATTTGGGTTTAATACTGGGAAAAAAAATTTAGATTGCATATTTTGAAAATAGGCACGATACGCACCATTCAGTGAAGAAGGTGAAGATTTGGTATTGGCATTTCTTTGAAATCCAGGCTTGATTGGAAACATAAAGTTCTACTTGGTGGAGATAGATCCTGAGGATTTCGGGTGCGAACTGGGCAACAAAGTGCGCGGCAAATGCACCGTATTGTGCTTGATGAGCACTCGGGAGCTGAGAAGGATTACCGAACCTACAGTGCAATTCATGAGTTGCGATTGTGAACATGATGGAAAATGACATACTTGTGGAAGAGGCGGCCAAGAGTACCATATGCCCACTTCTTAGCTTTCCACCACTCGGAAGTTTCTCTCTCCTCCTCGTCAGCAGGAACAGCTTCAGGTGGAATTTGCAAGTTTACGACAGCGAAGAATAGCTTTCCCCAGGGAACAAGACTGGCCTCGCTCTGCTGGTGAGTACTGAGGTCGACGAGTATGCTGGTTTTGTAGGTCTTGAGGATGAGGTGAAGCATGGTAGGTATCTCGGTGGCAGCGGAAGGAGGGGTTTGAAGCATTTGTGTGGCGATGTTCACCAAAGTTGGGAATAACTCTGAGACTAGCTGAGGGATGGGGGAGGAACGATTGCGGAACCTAAGAGGCTATGATGAGTGTCGACCAGAGAACAAACTATGGAAACACACCTAAAGGCACGGATGCCTTCAAGAGCAGCAATACATCCAGCGTGAACCTCATGAACATTGCTGCTGTTGAGCAAGTTCTTGACTTCCTGGATGAAAGATGGCCACCTTTCTGGGAAATCGTGGGCGACGATATTTTTAAGGGCATTGGCAAGTTGGAGAGAAATACTGCGCGATGGTGAATTTGCAAGGAGTCTCAAAATGTTGGTGCGAAGTGCTTCACGATCGGAGTTGGCGATGAAACCGAGATCGGCTCGCCTGTCTGCAGTCGAATCGATAGAGTAATAAGAAAAAACGCGGTTTTTAAGCCAGACTGTGCAGGCTTGGCGTGTGGCACTATTCAAAAAATAAGTTTAGAACTGCTAATCGCGTCCAAACACGTACAGATCAACACTATCGGTCGCGATAATCTGGAGAAGGGCAGTAATCATGCCTTCTTCATTGCCAACCTTACAGGACCGATTTAGTGACCATAGGATGGGCGATATAAGGAGATGAAGGCACACCTTGCGTATCTGAAGTTCTCCAGCTTTGCGCACATTGGGATCTGGATTAATGGTCGAAGCAAATAGGTTTGATAGCGTTTGAAGGTCCATCTGCGGGTTAATGAAGTGATGGTGAATGAAAGGGAATGCTATGGAAATGAATGGGGCTTACTGGGTATATATCGCAAAAAAAAGAATAACCAATCTCACAAAGTTGAAACCAAGTTCGAACCAAAGAAAATAAGGCGATTCCAAAAATTTAGCCGATCACGTGCACCGCGTTAAAGCAGGTCAAGTCCACAACGTGCCATTCATACAACTCAAACGATAAGCGCAAGCCTTCTTCTCTCCTGGAACTGCTTGACGACAAACAGGATGGCAACGATATTCGGGTTCAGCTTTTGCAACGTTTATACCCTCTGCATGTAGCTACACAGTCCACGTTGAGGGCACCTTCAATCCAACAAGCATATTTGCGGCCATTTAATGCACAGCTCCGAATAGAATGAAAACTATTAGAAATCCAGTACAAGTAATGTGCGCAGGCCAGTTTATCCCAGCTTACTTAGTTTGTCCCAGCTGTCAAGTAACCTTACGATATGAATGGCGTTCATTTCCTATCTATATATAATTCGTAACTAGTTAATCTTACTGATTTCCCTGCTACTGAGTGTTTTACCTTTGCGCGCGCGTTGTCGTGTGCTATTCGATTTGACAGCTAATTTTGTGGCGCTGACGAAGTTCGTAGTAGGTGCGTCTGCCGCTCACCATTTCCTCAAAGTTTACTTAAGTATATTTGCGGCCCGGAACCTGAGTACTTGCTTGACAGTATGCTCTCGAGTCTGTTGCAGTTTAACTTATGGTTTATCGATATCAGAAGTCATGGTTCGAGACTGATCCACAGGAGACGGAGGAGCAAGTGTTTCGACTTCTGGTCTTCTCAACTTCTCTAGTTGAAAAATATACATCTTCTAGAGATGTATGGAGGTTGCCATGGGGGCAGGGGTAGCGTGAATGCAAATGACACGCAGTTAATGTTACGAAAAATAGAAAGCGTTTTATTCTGTCTTGCGCCAGTATGAGTCGACCCAGGTTCGAACTGAGGACCTTCTGTGTGTTAGACAGATGCGATAACCAACTACGCCATCGACCCATGTGAACGTGGGTCTATTTTTAGATATAGAAAAGAAACGTAGGGGGCTGCGAAGAATAAGCCATCGCGTGTGGATTATCAATCTTAAGGCTAGGTAGAGAAGAGAGCTCTTTCAGAACTTTGAAAACGTTTGATGTCACGTCTCTCTGAGTTCCACTCCACAATTGCATGCTGATACTCCTGAAAACCCCCGTCGAGCCACGTCACGAGAAGACGCCAGACCTCATACATCCTTCCCAGAGATTGAGTCGCAGAGCACTGGTGCGGAAAGAGATAGACAAGCAACAGATAAAAGGATGAACGGATAGAAAAGAGCCTTCAGGCTACTGTAACCAGAAACTGCGAGAGGGAAGCACCATATGCACCACATGAAGCTTGAGCGCGAGCTTTTGGATATGCCGACGTAGGCTCATCATGCTCCTCTCATTCTAGGCTACAGCGATGGATACGCCTTCCATGTATGTTATCATGATGCAGGGCCACACGCAAGATATCTACCCTTGGACTCCTTCAACCAAGGACCCTGCAAATACATGATGTCAAATGGGTCCATGTCGGAAGATAATAGGAAGAACATACCCATCCTCCTAATTATTTTTTCCCATGGAGATACAAAAGCACCGTTGCGGAGTCAATAGCCTGAGTTTTTGTACTATGCCGAAATATCTCAGTTGTAGCTTATAACCTAGTCGTTCTGAAACTCACCTGGTCAACTAGCGTTAATATATAGACAGCCAAAAGGTCCGCTCCCCTCTATGCAGATACTGTAACTGGTCAGACACGGAATTAGCCATTAATCTTTGAGAAGATGCTAATGGGCAAGTAAATTAGCGGTGCCAGCCTCCAGGTGAGCACAAGTCATTGATAGAATGGCCGAAACAGCCAAGCAGTGGCGCGACGTGACGCTTGACGCAAGTTAACATCTGCTATGGCTGCATGTCTCGTGGACCATTGTTTTCCTTTCACGCTCTAGGCTTACTGCAGTATTAATTGAAGTGCGGGGAACCCAAGCCGCAATCCCAGTTCAAGTTCAGTTACTTCGTGTTGAAATGTGAGGAAAATTAGGTACCTCACTCACCACGTTCTGCCAGTGAATCTACTCACGATCGTGATTCGTGATTCGTGATTCGTGATTCGTAATGGAGGGACCTGTGCCGCAGCCTTGAGCCTGAAAATTTGAACAAGGCACAGCACGCCGCAGCGCGTTGAGAAGAACGCGCATCCAAGAAAAGATCTGAAAACAAGTAGGAGAACGAGGGCGCCGGCGGACGAAACATTCCTTATCCCTTTATCCTTTATCGATGATCACGGCATTTCCAGATCCCATTGTGCTGACAGAACAAGACAAGAACAGACATAAGTAATACACGAACACGAGGGGGGACGCACTTCCATCAGTTCCCGATTGAAAACAGCCACATTTGATTTGGCACCATCTGCAGTGATACCCCTCTTCTCTCTTGTGAGCTTTTTTGCACCCTCATCGGGCTCACCAATGCAAATCTCATTGGCACTTACGGAATCAAGGGAGGTTCGGACGCCTGAGTCGTAAATTTTCACGGCACCCCATGGAGTGCTAATGAAAGCCGTGAAAACCCTAAGCTTCGCGATGGTGATCCACATCGCTGGGTCAGGCGGTGGCGAAGTAAATTATCTGGTATCCGAATGCAAACCCCTTGCATAGAGAGAGGAGTCAGTCCCTGAAAAAGAAGGGGATAGAGATGCGGTTCGAGGTGACTTGAACGGAACCGATCAGCATATTCTCAGTGAAAGATCACAAGACCCTAAAAAGCAAAGGAAGATGCCAAAACATAGATGCAAGAAATAAGATACACAAGGATAACAGAGAAAGATAGATGAAAGGTCATGAAAGGAGATATCATGCCTTAACCGTCTTCTCCTTCTTCTCCTTCTTCTCCTTCTTTTCTTTCTTCTCCTTCTTTTTCTTGGGGGCATCGCCGTCCTAAGAAAAAAAATCATTGCTTAGCACTAGGTCACAGGACAAAACACGATGCAGGACACACCTCTGCAGCTTCGGCCTTGGCCTGCTCTTTCTTCGCCTTCTTCAGCGCCTTCTTCTCCTCCTTCGACAACTTGGCCTTCTTGGACGACGGCTCCTCCTCCTCATCAACATCCATATCGTCACTCTTCCTCTTCTTTTTCTTCTCCTTCTTCGGGCTTGGTTCAAGAGTTGTCAACGCTGGTCCGTCCATATCTACATCCTCATCCTCATCTTCGTCCATGGCCAGATCCTCCAACACCTTCCGGATGGCATCCGCGTTCTTGGATGGAGGCTCACCCGTCTCGAAGAACTTCAAACGCTCTTCCACTTGTGCACGGAGCGCCTCGCCGAATTTCGGTGTAGGGTTGTCTAAAACAGAACAGAGTGGCGTGAGATGTAGTCGTATACAAATGTGATATGACACAGACCAGTGTAACAATCTATTCGTGATGCAATAGAGCATTTGTTTGCGAGGAACCGAGAGATGCGGCCCTTGTGTTTGGGTCCTGCGCGACCAATGAATGATGAATGGTAAAGCAGACCGTACTGTGTGTAAAAGCTCAATAACGAGAATTAAAACCATGAAAGAGTGGGAAGCTTACTTTCGGCGTATTTCCCTTCGTCTTCAGCGCTCGGAACAGCGCCTTCTCTGCACCAAGGATTTGAACCGTGCTCGCAGGGTACTTGCTAAGGTTCGTCAAGCTACCCGCGTGACTAATAAGGCGAGCACCAATGCGCTCTCCGAGAAGCGCCGTCAAACTAGGCGCAACAAGGTTCATCTTCTCAGTCAAGTAGGAGATGAGAGATTTGCGGTAGTCGGAAAGGGATACGACACGCGCAGCAAAGGCGTTGATATTAATGAGGTCGATTTCGGAAAGGGAAGAACCCATCGAGCCACGGGCGGCATCGAGGATATTTTGGGCGACGGTAGAATCGTCGTCGAGAATGGCGGCAAGGTCAGGAAGCCTTTCTTCGTTAAGGGTATCCTTGTCGCCGATGAACTGCGCGACACGAGCGTATTGATGGTTGTCGGGAACGAGACGGACGAGTTCGGGGAAGTGGTACCCGTACCATTCTCGCATGCGCATGGCGAAGAGATTGACGTCTTTGTCGAGCTGGTCAAGGAGAGCAATGGCTTGAATGATCATGTTGTCGATACGGTTTACGTTGAACTTTAGCTTCGCGCGTGAGTAAGAATGGCCCAAACCGAGCTGGGCTTTTTGCAGGTCGTCCGTTTGGAGGCCCTTCAGGAGTTTGGAGGCGTGGAAACGAATGCCGCGGATGAGCTCCTGTGAGGTTTCGGAAAGGTCGCATGTAATTCCAAGTTCTCCTTTGATATTGCTGGCGAGAATACCGTCCGAAACAGCGAGAACGACTGGAGACTTCTTGGAGGACTTCGATAAGTTCAGTTCCAAAAGATTTTTCAAGTATTCGTTCACAATTCCTATGTTCACAATCGTATCAATGTAACCGTCAAAAATTAAGGAAAAAAAAAAAAACACACCTTCAGAGATATCGTTGGCATTTTCTAGAGCCTGGGCAGCGCTCTTGAAAGGTGTGAAACTCAGCAGCGACACCATTTTCCCGAACTTGGCGAGATCCTTAATAGAATCCTGGACAACGCGGGACTTGGACCCGATGTCCTCAGTGAATTTTGCTTCGAAAATGGCATAGCCTGACGCCGACTCGAAGAGTACGTGGGTGACCATTGCGGCGGGTTTGGTCGTCGTCGACGGTGAGCGCTATGTGTTGGACCCTGGGAAACCAAAACTTTTTCAGAGTCCGAAACCAATCCCGTTATGGAAACTCGGGTATTCGGAGGACTCAAAAGTTGCTTCCGCCCGTCATCATGCGCGCTCGAATTGTCTCTTATGCTGTAGAAATTATGGATGCATCTTTTCGTTTTCGCTGGAACTCTGAGCCTGAATAGCTGTGGTGCGACGAGGTCGGAGGATTTGTGGTGTCTGTCCTGTTTAACGCCCACTATCGGTTATGGTTCTGATGAGTCCTTGACACAGGTTAGACGATCATTCTGCGAAGCTTACGAAGAGCAACCAAACCTATGTAGACGTGGAAGAAACATGGTCAACGCGTTGCTACCTGTTACCATGTCCTGATAATTTTAGGTGAAGAGACCAGTGCTCTGCCCGCATGCCACAACAACGTTGAAGATGATTGTATTGCTCGTGTCGGAGTGAGGTATTCTTATCAACCTCGAGGCGTCCAGTAGTGTTCTTTCTATCATCAACATGGCACCTGATGGCTAAATCCCAAGACTCCATGCACAGCGATCGATAATATAGTGCAACTCTTCAATCCACAAAATTGGCATCCGGCACGAAATGACGAATTGTACTGATTGCGATTGGTCGATAGCGCCTACACATCAAAAACGTGGACCAAAGAAATACCCAGAACTTTCGGTCTCCTCAAGCCAATCTGGAGCCATCGCTTCGTCATTGTGCCGACCTCCATCTAAAAGGCGTGGCACAAAAGTAACAAACAACATAACATCATTGTATGATCTAAATCTTGCGTTGCCTTCAGGCTTTGGGCGTCTAGGTGTCTAGGCATCCAGGCACGACGAAAATGATTACTACCAAATACTGACAGGAGGGTTTAGATAGCTGAAGCCCGTTGTTTCTGAAATCGTATGCAGGGAGTTAACTTTATGCGTCAAAGTCGCTGGAAACAAACCAAGCAAGGTCCTTAACAATCGCATACCTCGGAATTAGGCTAACCCTTTCCGTAGGCGCCTACTAGTATTGATACAAGTCATATTGCCAGATCTTCCGATCGAATGGACCAAAGGGACGGCACTGGGAAGGGTCAGATGGACAGCCTTGACAAAGGAACATAACAAGGGCGAGGCACGTCACGTGAGTAATTTGCCTTCAGCTACAAAGTGGATGTTGATGGATTTAAGAAAGTAGTGGTGGCCATCGCCTCGTGTCTTGTTCGCTCTTCTTCCACAACAAGGGAAACAGCACCCCGCTCCCTCCAGCACGCCTCGACCAGGCATTGTTCTAGGACGCCATTTTTGGCTTCACCCACACACGGTTTTGTGGTGAAGAATCTGAGATTCCTTTCTTTTCTTGTCACATCTGCTGGCCATCTGGCGGAATATATAACGGCCTTGCGTTCCTAATACTCTCTACTGGCTCGATCTCGCGATGTTCAAGTCTTCAGCTGCTGCAAGGGCCCGAGGTGATCCCACAACACCTAGGATGGTCCCACGCGATCTTCCAGAGGATACGCCTCAGACGGAGCCTACGGGCCCAGAATACTACATTAAACCTGCAAAGGTGCCATGTCATAGGACGATGAGACCTAGAAAGTCATCGATGAAGCCGGTATCTGTCCATACTCTTCATATTTTTCCGCAATGCCTCACAGATCTTCAGCCCAAGGAACCCGAAGTCAATACCGGACGTCCCATTCCAATTTCAACGCCGTTTCACTGTTGGAGAGAGCGTTTGAAATGTACGAGCACCCACATCGAAGTGAATGCCTCTAATGATATCTAATATGATATTTAGCTCCGGGCCCATCCACCCCGCCACCGGCAGCGAGACCTCTCGCCCCACAAGATTCTAATAGGCCCGTTATACCCCCTGCACCCCAGCAGCCTCATAATAGGCATCGTCTTTCGTCCGAGCCTCCTCGACCTGCGCAAATGGCGCCATCGGCAATTCCAGTCAATCCATATGTGCATGCTGTCGACATGCATCGTCCGAGTATGTTCGCCTTTTCCATGAACCGATTATCGTTGTTGAATCCTTTGATAAGCTGCATCTATGACCGCCCATGCTCCACCACATATGCCAGCTCCGGCTCCGGCTCCGGCTCCTGTGCCAGCCAGATCAGGACGCGATAACTTCCGCGCGAGTGAGAAACAACCCGTGCAAGAGAACAGTACGCAGGGCGGCTTTACAAGGGCACTCCGCTCACTAACTTGTAATCTATGGCCAGCATCTAAAAATGCTGAGCGACAGAGTTACGAACCTATTCCTTCCCATGCCCCTCGTAAGTTTTGCTACGATATGCGATGTGATTGCCCTGTTGACGATCGGCACGATCTCAGTCAACAGTGAACGTGCGCCTTATAACTACTCGAGTCATCGAGACTATGGCGCTACACAAACGCATAATCCACGATATGCGCCCCCCGCTCCTCAAACTTCCGGTGTGCGGCATCCAGGTTCTTACATTTATGGTCCTCCCCAAGCACAACCGTCCCATGCATATCCTTATCAAGGTAAGAATCGTGTGTTAGTGTATTATGGTCGCAGTCGATCTTGACGAAATTTTTAAGCGCCTGCATACCACGGGTACCATAGCAGCACCGAGAATCGCGGTGGTCACTCGAGTAAAGTTTATTTCGTTCTTTGTCACTGTTCGTTACTGACGGCAGAATTTAGGTCGACCATCTCATGGTGGCGGAGGCGGGTATCCTGATCCAGAAGGTTAGTTGTTTCATGCTACATCTTTGATCCACCTGAGCGTCCATCATAGCCATGAAGCGTCAATATTCCGCTCCTCAACCGGCTCATGTTGACCCGTATGAACTAAACGGCCGTAAGTGGGTTCCGGCAAATTGACTGCGGAAAATCTAACCTTGGTCTTTTCCAGGGCTTCAAGCTGTTCAACAAGACCGTCAACGCACCGATCAACACCAGCACCAGCAGCATTTGCTCTACCAGCAACAAGCGTATGAGCAACAGCAGCAGTATCACAGACAAAAGCAGCAGCAGCAGCAACCACAGCAGTCGCAACAGTATCATCGACAGCAACAGCAGCAGCAACCACAACAACCTTCGCAGCCGCAATCAAGCCAGCTCTATGGCCAATCTACCCACCCCGCAACGAGTGCGGTAGCCGTGCGTGAGTTAAACAGATTCCTTCAGATTTAGCATAAAATTGACCTGTGGGGCATTATAGCCGAACGATGGGGTAGGACGATGCGTGAGTAGTATTCTTAGTATAGTATTCTTTTACTTTTGGCTGAACAACTCGCAGGCGAAATGTTCCATGCGCAGGGACTAGACGAGAATGGTAATCCCCCAGGAGGTGGTCCACGCCCTGGTCCACTACCTGCAGTCATTGCCCCTCAGGCTTCAATCAGGCCCTCTGCGCCCGGTCCCATGCAGCCTTCTACGAAGTCAGTCCCACATTATTTGTCCGCGCCGGCGTTCTTACGTCCCATGACCCATCAGGATGGCGAACTATTTCCATCACAGTGGACAAGTATGTTCTGTTCTTGTGAGTTATCGTGTTCGCCGATAGCTGATGTGCAATCATAGTACCGCGACCCGGCAAACGCGGGGGCGCACTGGCCTGGCCGCTCGCAATACTAAAGGCGAGAAAAGTCAAGGATTCTATGGTCTTTTTCGACATATCCCAGGATCCTAATGATGCGCGGCCGGGGAAGGGTGTTCGGGTTGTTTACAGAGAGTGCGATGGACGGTCGGAACGTCTTCCTCCCGAGGCGAAGCAGCTGGAGGTATTGCAAGATGATAAAAAAACACTCTATCGTATTGACATGGCGTGTTGCATGGAGGAGCTGGAGGATTGGAGTGTGATCATCGAGAATCCTGAGCAGGGGATTCGTGTCACTGACGTTATGACGGCCATCTATGAAACGTACAGGAAGCCTCTTACGCCTGACGAGCTTCGTCGACACCATGGCCGCGTTAACACAGAGGCGTGTCGCAAGGCCTTCGAGCGTCGATGTGCTAGGTCTGCCGACCCACAGGGTACCAGGGCCCGTGGAATGGCACGAGTCGACCTGATGGGTGATAAGACCTTGTACCACCAAATGCACTTCAACGACGTTACTCTCCGGTATGAACTTTACTTGGAAGACCAGGACCAAAACAACCTGATCGAATCGAAGGCCGTTCGCCTGTTCCGCTGACCCGCTCCGACGAAGATTACGAGTTTCTTTCACTGACTATCCGCTACGACGCACTTTCTTGCTGTTAACGACTGTCTTGAACGCTCTTCACTGCGCGCATTGATTATTTCCTGCCTGTTTATAGGGTGACATAGTTCCCCTCCCCCACGGTCTTTACACGGCACATGCATGCTACTTCTACTCACCTTATATTATCTCAACTTAACATCGAATTACGACTGCGACGCTCCCCACCTTCACCGCGTCCGTTTACGATTTACGCCCTTTCACGTTCTGTCATTTTGGTTCCGTGTCGCTCTGTCGTATTGATCTACGATGGCTTTGACAATGCCCGATCCACACATACCGTCATCTTGCCATGTAATTCTTGATACTCTAACACTCTTATCAGTTATCCGCACCACTTCAATGTACCTCAACCTCTTGTAACACTTACTTGCATATCGATGGACTTATTGTCTCGATTTGAACAACCATGTCAAAACCCTACAGAATGTCAAAGGGAGGCCGCTCTGACAAGTCCACCAAGACATCATCCAAGCACGTCCCGAGCCTCCGGCAAAATCTGTGTGTGAACATTGTAAATTCGATGGGTTTGTGGCATGCGCAGGTCACAGGTGCCAAGCTAGGTCAAATGTGATGCACAGCGGGTAAAAAACTCACGACCTCGTGCCACCGATGATCCTTTCAGTCCATCAAAAGAAGCAGAAGGTATCCGGGGACATGGCTGTGGGTCTGAGTGTCCAAAACCAAGCTGCAGTGAGGCGATCGTTGGAATTCCGGATGGAGATTCATACACCCCGCGTGATTTATGGACCATGATAATGTTTGTGGAATACGCGAGTCCGGATACGGTATGAACGGCGCTGGGCAGTGTCCGATGGACAGAACAATCATCGAGGTACCAGTAGCACAACGACTATCACGGGTGCCTTTGTGTATGTCATTGCCAGTGTGGAAGTGAATGACCTTCTGAGGAAAGCTTGGGTTTGCAGACGGCATCGTAGGATCGCGAACTTGAACGATGTTCCGTATACTGTGGAATACAGCTCTAAATTAGATCCCTTGTGATATACACCATCATGGACTGGACGGACCTTCAATTTCTAGAAGCTGTTAAGAGATAGGGAAGGAGGTCTATCAATTTGAAAAGAAAATGAAGACAAGATACGATGGTTTGAGTCGTTCAACTGAACTTTGCGAGCTTGTCTACGAGTGCATCTTGATCATCTTTGTTTTCAAGATCGCGATTGAGTGAAGAGCTTGAGGTTCACACCACTAGTAAGTTTGAGACCTTGGAACGCGCTTTAGGTTACGGTGAGGACGGGGGAACGAATGGTCAAGTTGTTGAGAGCTGCATTTTTGAGCCTGGGTGTGGGGAAAGGAAACAAAGAATAGGCGCTTAGGCGGGAGGGCTCAGGCCATCTAATATGGGAATGCTGTACGATATCTGACTCGAACAGAGTCGGAGCCTCATGTATCATGGCCTGCGGCGGGTGAC
>JABAJV010008590.1:0-54647 GCA_018854895.1 Tricholoma furcatifolium
CTTGGCTGCACCAAATTTAGAAGGAGCCACTTACAGCAGGCGGGACTCCAGACGCCTACGATTTTGAAGTTAGCTGTCAAAGAACGCTGAAAGAACGCAAAGAGCAATTCATCGATCATTGGTGGCCACAACAAGCGTATACAGTTAATCATACTAGTACTTGGAAAGGTTTGATCGAATCATTGCCATGCGCCCGTAGTTAATCCTTCGGCAGCCCTCTCAGCGATGCTGACATGACTATAGTTAAGTTTATGTTAAGACGTTCTAGAAGGCGACTCACCCATAAAGAGTCAGAGTGGGGTGCGTGGCGACATGCTAAAATAACAAATAAGTGCAAATGAACACTATCCGGTCAGCGCTCTACTTACCACAGGAAGCACGCTCGCATCCACAACTCGAATATTCGATGTTCCATAAACTTTCAATTCCGAATCTACAACACCGTTTTGATCGCGTGGTAACATCGCTGCAGTTCCTGCACAAGTGCATGCAATTGAGAGTTGAACCCAAGGATAACGAAAAATAAAATTCAGACCTGCAAAGTGCCATTCTGTATTTCCGGAGGAAGTAATAAATTCCTTTATCTGGTCGTCTGTAGCATTGAGGACGGGATTGAGGACGGCAAGAGTTGAAGACTTCAAAGGTTCCGTTTGTGAAAGCTTCTGTGCCCATTTCACGGCCTCTATTAATAGGTTCATGTCTGTGCAGGTCCTTCAGTATAATATTATGAAGCAGGTTATAAAACGCCGTACCAAAGTCTCCAGGTGAGTTAAGATAATTTCCATCAATGGCGGGCGCCGTGAGGGGATCCTTTGTCGTGACATGGATCTGCGAAAACCTTGGACAACAGTAAATGGAACAAGTCACGCAGCACGTACACTTCCTCGACTCCACAGGTGTTGCAAAAACAGGGCAATCGTATAATAACTCTTCCCCGGTTGGGGACTTCCAGTTGACAGCGCTGATATAAAATGATAAGAACAAGATGAAAAGATATACAGCTGGCGAATATATCTTACTTGCGAACAAAACAACTTCCAATTGGGGGATTGTTGGGTCATTCAACCATTCACGTTGTAATGCAAACTGTTCCTTGAGATGACTCGGCTGATCGGGAAGAGCTGCGTCCAAGTCACTCAAAAGACTTGCTGCTGCCGCAGGAGCCACAAAGTCTTGCATTGGAAGGAAAGCGAGTGTCGTTGCCGAAGTCGCACTGTACAGCCCAGTCCTGTTCTGGGCATATTGTGCTAGCTGCTGAGCTGCAAAGGCAGAATCGATCTTGAGTTTATCAGGTGTGATATATTCATCCAGCGACTGAAAGCTTAATGAGACACCAAAATGGTCCTGGAAGAGAAAATTGTTTAGTCCACTTTCGAAAGTACAAAGGAACTTCGCACATGATGATTTTCACCAACGCCAGGAAGGTCGACTACAACAGGTATTGAAAGAGCTTCCAGGATCGTCTTATTTCCAATCCCTTAAAGGTTCGAATTCAATCAAAAGGATAAGACGTATCATAATAATATTCACCTGACAATTCAAGAACTTGAGGCGTTTGGATAGTACCTGCGAAACGATGATAGACTTGAGAAGAGAATCTATTCGTCAACTTGAACCTATCCCTTACCCGCTGATAAGATTACCTCTTTATTCACTGAAACAGTGTATGTCTTATTCCCCGCAATGTATTCCACCTGTGTTGCCAAAGCCAAGCCATTCACATTTTTCGTGAGAATTTTGGTAACTTGGGCTCCAGTGAGAACAACAAGATTAGCGCGAAGAGCATTTGGTGCATAATATCCCTAATATGATCAATGTAGTAGAATCCCGATGAAAAGAAATGAAAGGTGCTGACGTTGTAACTGAACATCCTTGATACATTCCGAGGATCAATAGCTGCATTGAGGGTCCAGATTCCTTTAGAGTTTCCAGAGGACTTGTGATAGTCAGTAAATGATAGGCTGGTTCAGGCTTAACGTTACCATTGCTTTGTTGATTGCAATCTTAAGGTTTTGTGCGGCTTTGTAAAAGGGAGTCACAACGTCGGCATAGAACGAGTAGACTGAATCTTGGACAGGTCCTTTTCTTCCATGATTCTCCGCGTCATCATTGGCAAAGTATTTCTGTTGAAGAAAAGTACTCGGCGCCGTCCAATTCTCCGACTTCTTCATCCCAGCTTGCCAATTGTCCCAGTTCCATCCAGGATTTCCGAGCGTTTGTATTCCTGAAAATTAGGCATTAGGAACGTATTTAAAAAGTTTGAAAAGTTTAAACTAACCGTCGTATTCAGTTTTAGATGCTCGTGAGTGGACCAGGCCGTTGATGCCGGAGGTTCCACCTAGAAGTTTACCGCGATGGACTCCAAGTTGGCGGCCATCGAGACGGTTTTGTGGTATAGTTGTAAAGTTCCAATCATAGTTAGGATCTTAAAGCTCAAGCCATGAACAATTTATTGTAAAAAGAGCGCTAACTCGACACCCTCACCTCCAAGGGCGGCCCCAAACATGCCTACATTTCGTAACTCATTAGTATGAATAGTTCGACTGATGCTCCAAACACATACCAGGTATTAATATGTCATTGTCGAGTCGAATGACTCCGGCTTCAAGTACACCGATATTGACATTTGGATTGTCTGAGAGCCTATTAGTGTCGTGTTATTAGAAGGCGGTAGATTGCACAAATTAAAAATACCGAGTCGCCACAGCAAGACCTGCAGACCCGCCACCAACAACTATGAAATCAAAAGGATGGGTTGCAAACGTTTCCGGTGATACCTGAATGGCGTCAGCAATTCGCAGGAAGTGGAAGATAGCCACCGCAGTTATGAAAGTTCCTTGGAAGCGCATGATGCCTATGTGGCTTCTTTGAGCTTAGATGCGAGTAAGGATATAGGCCCAAAGAACACAGCGGTGCAGGATATTATATGGGGTATTACAGACCATGACTTAAGACGGTTTGCCTAGCCGAAATAGGAAGGATGAAAAGAGTGAGCGCTCAACTCCCACCTCAGGAAAGCACAATCTCAGGCACCCGTCGTACATGGAGATGGTGATATCAGCAATGGAAGCAGGGTGGGTAAATGAAACGCGCTAGAAGAGCCGTGCATAGGCGAAGACAAAGAACAAATGCTTTTGGTGCATCAACATATTAACTGATCGACTGTCATCATGCATCAGTTCCGGGTTACATCTTGGTTACATCCCATCCAAGTAAGGTCTGCTCTGCTTTGAGAGACTTATCAACATATCACTGATATCACTATTCACACTGCCGCTGCGGGGTCCAGGTTCAACGTTCAACGTTCAACCAGTGCAATCAACTTCTAGTAGGTCTCTTTTCCGGGAAGTTCGTATCTGATGGGTTCATCTACGCAGTATAGTAATAGGGCTCTACGTGGGTCTGCGGTTTCTCTTGAAAGCGTTTCACAACCCAGTTGATCAATTTTTTTATAGGTGAGTCAAGTTAGTTTCAACCAACTCATGTGAACTTTGGTCGTTCTAGAAACTGAGCTTCCAAGTACCTCACGAGAATTTACTTCCCGAACAAGATAACATGCATATGCAACAGGGGCTTATCAAAGCACTCCAAAATGATTTGTAAATTGTATCAAGTTATTCGCCTGGGGTCAGTGATTCGTCAGGGTTTTCGCAGAAGGCAGGTCCATCCCGAAACTTCGATCCGGTTTAAAACGTTGGTCAAGTCGCTTCACAAAGAGAAAACAATTGCTCTCACCATGGAATTCCTACTACAAACCACGTTATCTGTTGCAATAATAGGTTACGTTATTTGGTCGCTCTATAAGCGCCCTCGGTATGCTCCTGGACCGAAGGAACATCCTTTAGTTGGACACACTTTTCAAGTCCCAACCATCAAGGTATGGCAGTATTTCGAAAAATTAAGCTTGAAGTACGGTAAGTAATCTTTTCATCTCTGCTCATATATATGCTCACATACAGACAGGGCCTATCGTCAGATTATCTCTCGCAGGGGACGAAATCCTTGTTCTGAACAATCCCATCGATGCAGAGGAGCTTGTAAGCCTGCAAGATCATCACTAATCGCAGCTTAAGAGTCACCAATGTACTAGCTTAACCGTCGTTCAAACAATTACTCTTCGCGAAAGCCATTGGTCTATGCTGGAAAATACCAATCGCATAACAAACGTCTTGTTCTACTTCCCTATGGCCCTGAGTTGAAGACGCAACGAGCCGCCTTCTATCAAATGCTTCAACCTCGAGGTTTGCCTCTCCACACATGTCCGAACAATGCGTACATGCTCAAACTGCTTTAGTAATAGGCTCTTACGAGCGCATGCAGGAACTTGAATCAACGAAACTAATATTTGATATGCTCACCCGACCCGAGGAGTCTAATATGAACACAAAACGCTATGCAGCCTCTCTCGTTTTCACACTCAGCTACGGGAAACGCCTCGAGGAAGACGATAAAGATCTTGTCGCCGTCCTTGACATCCTAGACAATTTCATTGCTGACTGTTATCCCGGCGCCCATTTAGTGGACACCTTCCCTATTCTTGATAAGGTTCTTCCCAGCTTTTTGGCCCCATGGAGAGCAGCAGCAGCGAAGAAGCATGAAGACGAGATGAAAGTGAGGGATCAGTACCAATGTATTATGCATTCTGATCATGTATGGACAGCTTTATACTCGATTGGTTCTTGACGTGAAAGACAGGGTGGATAAAGGCGCAACAGATCTCGAATGTTTTGCGGCACGTCTGTGGGATCAGAAAGACAAACTTGACCTTGACTTGGAAACTTTGTCTTACGGTAAGTTTTGCCCTCAGGCAACTGACATAACGCTCATGCATTTTCGCAGTTGCGGGCTCGGCATTTGAAGCAGGAACGGGTACCACGGCAGGGTCGTTCTTGTGGTTTATGATGGCGATGATCCTCTTCCCAGAAACCTTGCGTAGAGCTCATGAGGAATTAGACGCTGTCCTAGGTGTTGATGGCGAGACCGTTCCTACTTTTCAGCATCTCGAACAACTGCCATATTGTGTGGCATTGACCAAAGAGGTGTTCCGATGGATGCCCGCTGCGCCTGGTGGATTTCCACATTACTCTGATGCGGAAGACGAGTATAATGGTTATACCGTGAGCCAATTGAATTCCCACTGGTGTATCTTTGTGCGCTGACGTTAGTACTACAAAAGATCAAAGCAAATACAATGGTCATCCCCTGTATCTGGTCGATGCAGGTGCGCTTCTAATTGTTTCATGCGGACAATTAGTCAATCAATCATTCAGCACAACGAAGAACTGTTTCCCAATCCGCTTGTTTTCAATCCCGAACGCTTTCTTAATGTGAAAGTCACATCAACAACAGATCTTTTCACTGAGGGTCATTTTGCCTTTGGCTTTGGACGAAGGTAAGTATTGCATACTGGTCATAGAGAGAAAGGCATTACTCGTCTGTTAAATTTAGAATATGTCCTGGAAGATATCTGGGTTCAAGATCAGTATGGATTGGAATTACACGGTTACTGTGGGCATTTCATATTGGACCTGGCCTTGATGACGATGGCCATCCGATTCCAGTTGATCCAGACCATTGTACATCCGGAATCACCTCGTGAGAGATTGTCTTTCAATTCTGTTTCTTCTGATCTGACTCCAACGCAGCGAGCCTTATCCCTTCCCTGTCACCATTGTCCCTCGCTCCGAAGCTCACGCCAAAACTATTCGGATGACATGGGCAAATCTCCAATGATATATGATTGCAATTGTTAGCTTGTTCCGAAACCAAGTTGTATATATCTTTGCATGTCATTTCAAACCAACTTTCGGCCGCCAAGTTCTAAAAACATGCCACCATGTATTTATGGGTGGAGATATTCTGACACAGTGAGCTTTTTTGAGCAATCGAGCTAACGCCACTGCAAATCTGCTCATGGAACACTGCATCCCATACATCGATCTATCACGACAAGACAGCAATCACTGTGTACTTATCACGATTCTTTCAGAGCTTCCCACTCTTCCTTGATCTTGTTTGCCTTGGCCTCTTCCCGAGGGGAGATAGTAAGGTTCAGGACTCGAGGTTCGCTAAGGAGGTGCAACATCTTCAGAATAATGTTTCACTGTAAATGCGCAATATACGCACATGTTCACGGCATCTCGCCATGTCAAGTTAGCATCAATCTCTTCAGAAGTGCGCTTCAGAACCGTTTCGGGGTTTTTATCTGTGATGTTGAATGCCCACAAGAGATGAGCTATTCCTATCCAGAGCGAGTCAACCGCCAGACGCTTTCCAGGGCATGACCTGAAGTGAAGGACGTGATAAGATAGAAAATTGTTGGAAGTAACAATGTGTGTACCTCCTTCCAAATCTGAATGTGTCAGAGTTGGTTAACCATCTTAGTATCCAAAACAACAACAGTGACGGCGACGTACCCAAACGTCCACACTCCGTCAAACAGTGATGCGTCTTCAGGGAGCTTACCTAGAGGTGTCGGAGAATACCAACGCAGAGGATCAAAGATGGCAGGTCTTTCGAAGACATCAGGATCGCGGTGCATATTCCAGATGGATGCCTAGGGGGGTAAGACAAATGAACCATCATCAGATAACCGTTATGATGTGTGTTACTAGAAACAGTTGTTACCACGACTTGACTCTCTTTTGGTATCTGTAAACACAGCACCTATCAGAACGTCTATCCAAAACAGTTCGATGAAGAAGATCGCACGTAGAAGTTGTCATACACGTCATCTCGCGCGGCTAAATGAGGAAAAGAGAGTGGTGTTACCTGGTTCATTGCCGAAGTAAGCTGAAGCTAAAATAAATTTGAACGAGTACTAACAGGGATCCAGCGCAAAGCCTCCTTCACTACAGAGAAGAGGTAGGGAAGATTGTTGTAGTCATCAAAAGTGGGCATTCGGTCGCAGCCTACGACACGGTCGATTTCATCTTGAGCCCTTCTGACCACAGTCGGGTTCAAAGTGCAGGCCAGCAAAAAGCAGTGGAGTGCACATGCAGTTGTGTTGGTTCTAGAAAATCCAACGCAGAATGAAACAAATATTAGCCACGAAATCATGGGGTGGGCAAAACCTTACCCGGCCTCACCGACACTGCCCCCGATCTACGAGAGTTGCATGAGGCTGTAATTATCAAGAATGCCGCTCTGAGAGCTTACGTAGAGAATACTTCTGTCATCGAGCTGGAGCTCGTCCTTTGAATCCCAAAGCTGCGCAACCAGCGGTTTCCCTTGGATAGTTGGGGGATTCTGGGGTGTGGCGTGTTTTGCGAAACGGGTAAAAAGCTCAATCTCGCCTTCGTGCTTGAGTATGGCGCCAGGTCTCCAACGAGCGATCCAACTTGGGAGTTTATCGAGCCACCGGAACATACTGAACTCATTCGAAAGTCAGAGAAGTGGGAAAACCTAAGTAGGAAGTTGATACTTGCTCGACAAGCCACAGGCCAGGAAACAACTATTGGTTTCACATTCAGTAGAAAAGAATATAAAAGTATTTCAGCAGAACATACATCTGCACCGACAGCTGCTGTATTCGCAATGAGATTCGGAGCCTCGACGTGAGCTTGTTCTATGGACATTCCGAATGCTACTCCTAATGCAATGCCAGCGGAATACTGCTTGAGGTGACTGGCATAGTTCTCAGGTGAAGTCATCATATCGTGGATAAACCTCTTTGCCTGACGTTCCTGACGTTCACGGTTTGAAACAATGCCTAAACCCAATTAATTTCTCTACGTCACAGAAAGTCAAGAGGCGGGAACGGACCGTCAGGGCGGAAAAGCATTGCCATTGCTGCGCGTTGTTTCTTAAACTCCTCGCCATATGGCATAAGGATCATTCTTCTGTTGCCAGATCTATAAAACCCAGCGTAAGGTAAAAATTTCCTAGATGCATAGTTGGCCGAACGACGACCCAACTACGAAGTTCAAATATGAGTGATTAACAGACAACGAAGTACAACACACCAGATCCTCCGCCACTTTGGGGTCATTCAAAATTATGAAATTGTCGTTCAGAACACGCAGACGAAAGATTTTTCCTGATGCTTCATGATTATTGTTAGGCGCAAATGAAAAGTTGTTATATACCATAAGCGTTACGAAGTTGTTCGTACCATTTCCACGAAAAAGGACGTGGAGCTTGATGAGTATTCCCTATCAAAGGTAGGCCACGAGGGCCAGGAGGTTGCTGATTTCGTTTGGGCGAGATCCTCCATGCAAGGTAAGGAAGAACCACGACGGCACCGAACACCTGAAAAACAAGGAAATAAGGAACCCCAACGCTCATTGTTAGTGCTATAATTTAGCTCGCTTTTTTGGCTAGTAATTTATAAGTGGTGATTCTATCCAATGTACATTTTTGTGAAATGGTACGCCCATCAAAGAAGCAAGTCTGGAACGTCATGAGTTCCATCATAACCGTATAGGAGCCAATCATAAAGTTAGTGCTTGAGCATATCAGAAGGTGGCCCAGGGTATCAACGACGCAATTCGTTTCAACCGACATCTTCGCATCCACTGGAGGAGCGAACTTCTCGGCTGGTATGACGGAGATAACCAGAATGGCTGCCAGCGCTGTACTTACCTGATTTGAAGATGTCAGGCTGGGTCAAAGATGTTTGGATAGATGAATAAGCACCGGAAGCCCTCATCAAGATGGAAAGTAAGCACACCTTCTAATCGCATTCTGAGTTCCAACACAAGTTCTTATATAGAAATCATGCATATCGCCCTGACCTCTCCAACAATCACAATCAATACCTGCAGTACAAGCCAAACTCATGTCTCCGGTCTTACCAGGCTCTCTCGTCATCGTCACCGGTGTTAACGGCCACATCGCTAGCACTACCGCCCTTCGCCTTCTTCAGGCGGGGTACAAAGTTCGCGGAACGGCGCGTTCTATACGCTCGACTGCCTACGTTCGGAAGGAATTTGCGTCTTATGGCGACAACTTCGAGATCGCTGAGGTTCCTGACATCGTTGTGCCAGGCGCGTTCAGCGAGGCATTCAAGGGCGCGTCTGCGATCGTGCACATCGCGTCTCCAGTAGTACTCGACTCAAAGAAGCCTGAAGAGCAGTTTGTCCCTGCGATCGATGGAACATTGAATTTACTGGAGACGGCGAAGAAGGAGGCGAGTGTGAAAAAGGTTTTGTTCGCAGGATCTATTGGCAGTGTTGTTATGACTGCAAAAGATCCTCACAAGGAGATCATTACACCGGAGGATTGGAACGTTATCAGTGAGCAACTCGTAAACAACACCGACGATCCTATGGTTGGATTCCATATCTATGTCAGTTCCAAGCTACTTGCAGAGAAGGCGGCCTGGAAGTTCGTCAAGGACGAAAAGGTTAGTTCAAAGTCACAGTGTGGTGAACAATAGACTCAGCTTACATGTTCAGCCCGACTTTTCTCTTACCGCAATTCTTCCGGCTGTTACACTTGGCCCAATCCACAAGTCCATAACTAGCCCGCCTCGACAGGACGTTTCCCTTGGTTGGTTGTATGACTACATTGCATCTCCACCTCGCAAAACCGGGGCTTCGCCTGCTGAAATTACCCTTTTCGTGCACGCTTACGACGTCGCAGATCTCTTCGTCGCATCGCTCACTTCCGCCGACGCGGATGGGCAGAGAATCATCGCGCTTGGGGTCAAAAGCTCATATGCCGCCGTTGCTGATATATTGAGGAAGGCGTACCCCGATCGCAAAGTTCCTCCTGCAGATCCCAATGAGCCCGCGATGGCATTCCCCGGCGCCGAAGTTATTAGGTTCGACACATCCCTCGGAGCAAAGTTACTTGGTGGAAAATGGAGGTCTCTTGAGGAGATGGTTCTCGGCGGTGCAAAGGATCTCATTGAGAAGGAAAGCAAAGGTTGGGATAAAGAATAAAGAAGGAGCATCCAGCATGTTTATTCACTTTAGCGACAGCAGAAATTGAGAATCAGAATCCTGTACTAGTATTGGAAACAGCATGTTCGTGAGTAAACAGAGTTGAGGAGTGCATGAAAAAGAGTCCGTCACACGAAATTAAGATGTCACAGAGCGTGGACTCAGTTGGAGACTTGCTACGCAGTTTTATAATTATGTTTGGATCTCTGCATAATTATACGAGGTTTCTCGGTGGTACACTTTGAAGTGCAACATTTTGAACACTGATATACTGGAAACCCTTGCCATACCGCTTGTTCTCGAGCTTTACGCGGCTTCGCCGCCTCCTTCCCAAAATAACCAGTGAACCAAACCATGGGGACGAACGGTAAAAAGAAAAATCCATGCAAATACTCACCGTATGATGTTATTCCAGATGCACAAATCGTGAATTGAAATGCGAGCATGAATCGACTGCCGTGGTGGACTATGCGTTGCCCCTCCAACATCTTCGGTTTAGGCACTGTATTATGAGTGGTGTAGTGAGATAGCTACTCTTCTGAAGGAGCGCCAGAGCCTCTTCCTGTGAGCAGCTCTAAAAAGTCCTTGAGAATTGGCAACATCCTTAGGAAAACTGATTGTCGATTGCCCTTGGCGGGGGTTTCTCGTAGTCAAGGTTCGTCCAGCGTTCTAAATTTTGTCAGCCTGATCACCAGCAGTATCAATCGAGTTGTGTGGAATACATGGGTCGATGATCTGGCACCCGCAGGAGTCCTTGCCATGTTCACTAGCTTTGTCAAGCAATCGCCGCGCTAAGGACTCGATCTTCTCCCGACGTGTTATAGTTTTTCACCCCTTGCAGAACGCTGAAAATGGGCATAGCACAGTTCCTGCCCTCCGGCCATCGACGTGTAGGACCTTCTGTGATAAGTCCAATTTCCTCGGGTCGAAACTGAAAAGCTTTAATGTGGTCAGTAGCATACCAGGCCTTGCCTAATGTCGACACGTTCCCGAATCATGTGAGTGCGTGGCGACAGAACGTTGAGGTTAATTTCTAGGCCCGGAAATAAATCAAATGAACCGTAGCAGTATTACTATCATCAATAGCGATGCGCTCTGACTTGCCTTGTCTTCTTTCTCCCTTCCCAAGGCACGAGGATCACCTTCCTTTTCTACGGGCTTCTGATTTCATGCAACGGACAAATGGCGGGAAAGGGAAGTTGAAATCCAGATACTCAGCGGTGTGGCGAGTTACATGATTCACAACTTGGCCATGAAATGGTAGGCATACTTTGCCTACAAAGACATAAACTTAGCATGTCTGTTACAAGTGCGCCAAAGGCATAAACGCACGCTAATACTATCCTTGAAAGTGAATACAGGCAAGACACAGTGGTACATCCTTGACGTCGATGTTCAGACGAATAGCCCACTCCCAAATAGGCAGTATAGTAGAGACGCTCACACAATCTCGTAAGCGTGAAGACGAACCTGTATTGAATTGTAAGTAGATGCATATTGATCAAGTTTGCGTTCGTTCAATATTGTTGTTAAGATTTACAGTGTGTGACGTCACAAGAAGATGATCAGGGTTATTTGGCCCCAACGTGCCAGCCAAACAGGCGCGTTCTCCAGTAAGTTTGGCTTGTCGGCAAGGACTTGCAGTCAATGATCACCTTTAAGCCACTTTCTGGCGCTGCTCGCTCATCGCAGACTAAACCATTGGCTTATTTGCTTCAAGTTGATGATGTTCGTATACTGCTCGACTGCGGCTCCCCTGACTGGTCTCCAGAACCAGCACACACTATAATACCAGATGGCGCAGAAGAGCCTGCTTACCACTGGGAAACATACTGCAATGCTCTTCGAGAGTTAGTGAAATTTGAACGTACCTATCCTTTTGAGACTGATAAGTTGACAGTGTTGCGCCAACCATTGATCTCGTCCTTCTATCTCATGGCGATTTGGCACATGCAGGCCTCTATCCTTACGCTTACTCAAGATGGGGTTTGAAAGCCCCTACATATACAACTCTTCCAGTACAAGCTATGGGAAGAATTGCGGTCTCCGAAGATGTCGAGGGCATTCGAGAAGAAGAAGATGTTGGAGGTGACAGCGTCGTACAGCCTAAATCTGAACCTGACAGCATTGAGTTGGACGATGAACCGACAACGCCTTCCACGACAAAGAAGGAAGGGAAAAAGGGAAAATACGTTGCTACTCTGACCGAGGTTCAAGACGCATTTGACTCCATTAACACTCTTCGATACTCTCAACCTACACATCTTCAAGGTTCGTAAACATTGCATTCGTCTAGTGAATCTACGCCTGATTTGTTTTTAGGGAAATGTCAGGGCTTGACTATTGTACCTTTCAACGCTGGTCACACCCTCGGTGGTACAATATGGAAAATCAGGTCACCGTCGTCTGGAACCATCCTTTACGCGGTGAACATCAACCATATGAAAGAGCGTCACTTGGACGGAACAGTTCTCATGCGCCAAGCTGCTGGCGGCGTTTTCGAGCCTCTGGCGCGACCTGATTTGTTAATTACGGATGCAGACAGAACTTCTGTTATTACAAGTCGACGCAAGGACCGCGACGCGGCTCTTATAGGTGTGGATTATATATTGCCTTTTCTTCCCTGTGTTAACGCATTGTTTTCAAGATACTATTACGTCGACTCTCTCATCTCGATCCTCCCTACTCTTGCCATGCGACTCCAGCACGCGAGTCCTAGAACTCCTTGTTCTGCTGGACCAACATTGGAATTATTCGCGGTTGCGGTACCCAATATGCCTCCTCTCAAGATCTGGGAGAGAGATGTTGACCTTTGTGCGAAGCATGATGGAGTGGCTTGGTGGAACTGTCAGCAAAGAAGATGTTGGGGAAGAAGGAACAGGAAGTCGTCAAGCTAATAAGCGGAAACGCAATGACGATGATGGGGAAGAGGAAGCTCTAGGGGCTTTTGCACTGCGTTTCAAGTAAGTGGCCACAGTGACTTTACCTTGACTGGGCCAATGACTTTGTTTTTTTTTTTTCAGGCATTTAGAGTTTTTCCCAAATCCTCAAGCACTTCTGCAAACATATTCTTCAAAGGACCCAAAGCTAATACTTGCTGTTCCTGCATCCTTGTCACATGGGCCATCCCGGAATCTCTTTGCGGACTTTGCAGCCGTACCCGACAATGTTGTTCTCCTGACAGGGCGAAGTGAAGAAGGAACCTTAGGGCGGGATCTTTTTGAGAAGTGGAATGATTCGCAGCGCGTTGATGACAAGTGGGACAAAGGCCGGATCGGAAGCAACATCATGATGGATGGTGTCCTCAAACTTCGAGTAAGCAGGTATATATCGTCGATTTGTAGACCCAACACTAATATCTTCCTGAAGATGAATCACAAAGTTCCATTGCAGGGCGCGGAGCTGGAGGCTTATCAAGAAAAAGAGCGAGCTGCAAAGGAAAAGGAAGCGGCTCGTCAAGCTGCTCTTCTGCGAAACCAACAAATGCTTGAGGCGGATGAGGATGATAGTGACTCTGAATCTGACTCTGATGCCGACGAAGATGAGGTGGAGCGGGACCTTATGAATGCTGATGATGATGGCGGGGAGTCGCAAAGAAGGAAAGCAGAGAAACTTGCTGGAGACGTAGACTGGGGAATTGACGGTGATGAGGGTTTGACGAAGCATTTGTCCTACGACATCTACATTAAAGGAAAGGTGTCAAAGGCAAATTCCTTTTTCAAGTCCACTGGCGGCCAAACTACGCGGTTCAGGATGTTTCCCTATGTGGAGAAGAAACGACGCGTGGATCAATATGGGGAGACTATTGACGTCGGTATGTGGTTGCGAAAAGGCAAAGTTCTCGAAGAGAATGCCGAAAGTGATGAGGCAAAAAGTTATCGTTTGCAATCTCTTGCTGAAGAGGATGCGCGGGTAAGTCGGCATTTTGAGTGAAAGCAATATGCTCAAGCCATTTCCATTAGAAAGCTATACAAGAACCTCCGTCCAAATTTGTCTCGTCACAAGTCGAAGTGCAACTGGCGTGTCGCCTGCTATTTGTGGACCTAGAGGGATTGAATGACGGACGTGCGGTCAAAACTATCGTTCCACAAATCAATCCACGTAAAATGGTGCAAATAACTTGATTCACCCTCTCATTGATTGACTGATATCGTACAGATCGTTGTGCATGCCTCTTCGGAGGCAACCGACGCCTTAATTGAAAGTTGCGCGAACATTAGGTCAATGACGAAGGACATCTTTTCCCCGGCAGTAGGCGAAAGCGTACAAATTGGACAGCAGATCAATAGCTTCTCTGTATCAATTAGCGATGAGCTCTTAGCTTCGCTCAAGATGTCGCGGGTATGTTCGTCAATCTCGTTGTTCATCAGGCATTTGATAGTGTCCTAGTTCGAAGACAATGAAGTGGGCTACGTGACCGGCAGGATAGTCGCACATGCCAACTCCACTGTTCCCGTCCTTGAGCCCCTTTTGACAGCCCCCCCTCCTACTGACAAAGCCCAGGCAAAAGTAGTGGCTCAACCAAAGGTTCTTGGTGCCCGTCCCACTGTCAAACTGCCCCATTCAACTATGATTGGCGAGCTTAAGCTGACAGCACTCAAGGCTCGCTTAGCTGCTGTTGGAGTCCAGGCAGAGCTCATTGGTGAGGGTGTGCTTATTTGTGGGGCTGGCGCGAAAGGTCATACGGCGCCGGAGTCTTTGGGAGACTCTGTCGCGGTGCGGAAGACGGCGATGGGAAAAGTTGAGATTGAAGGGAATGTATCTGAGGTGTATTATACTGTAAGGCAAGAGATCTATAACCTACATGCACTTGTAGCAGCGTAGTAGGGATAATACGAGAAGTATGTGAATGTCGCCGTTCGGTTAGATGGCCGGCCGGAGACGGGAACCAAACAAGGAAAGGGCGTGGGCACATTTTCGTTGATTGGCTTGCCCTCTGACCACCTTGCACAAGAGCAACCAGTTCACTATTTCTCGTCATCTACTCCAGTTTATTAACGAACGATGCGTGAAGTTATTTCTCTCCACGTCGGCCAGGCCGGTGTACAGATTGGCAACGCCTGCTGTGAGTATCTTCATCTTAGTCACGTATCATATTCGCGTCGAATTCGCGCGCTCATCCAATCTAGGGGAACTGTACACTCTCGAACACGGGCTGAGCGTACGTACCCAATTTAATACACATATATTTGACGCCCTTACACCCTTCACAGCCCGATGGCCGCATCTTGGAAGGCTCCCCATCTGCGACCGATAGCGGTTTCTCCACTTTCTTCTCTGAAACGGGTTCAGGAAAACACGTTCCTCGATCGCTGTACATTGACCTGGAGCCTGGCGCAATTGACGACGTCAAGACGGGCCCATACAGGTCACTCTTCCACCCAGAGACCATGATTTCGGGCAAGGAGGACGCCGCAAACAATTGTACGTGTCTTTTGACAGATCGTCCATTCGCATCACTCAGGAAATTTCCTAAGATGCTCGTGGCCACTACACTGTTGGAAAGGAACTTATCGACCCTGTTATGGACAAGCTTCGCCGCCTTGCAGACAACTGCTCAGGTCTACAGGGCTTCTTCGTTTTCCACTCGTTCGGCGGTGGAACTGGTTCTGGTTTCGGTGCCCTCCTTCTCGAGCGCCTGTCGACTGACTATGGCAAGAAATCTAAGCTCGAGTTCTGCGTGTACCCTGCTCCCCAACTGTCAAGTTCTGTTGTTGAGCCATACAACTCGATCCTAACGACTCACACGACTCTTGAACACTCCGACTGTTCTTTCATGGTATGTTTTCTTTAACTCGCTCTATATTTTAATGTTAATGAACGCTACGACTATCTTAGGTTGATAACGAAGCTATTTACGACATTTGCAAGAAGAACTTGGGTGTTGTCTCCCCAAGCTTCATCAACCTCAATCGTCTTATTGCTCAAGTCGTTTCCTCCGTGACTGCATCTCTTCGTTTTGATGGTTCCCTCAATGTTGACTTGAACGAGTTCCAAACTAACTTGGTGCCGTGAGCAAATCCTTCTTTTGAGCTCTGATTGTCCTTGGAAACTAATGTTAGCCTTAAGATTCCCTCGTATTCACTTCCCTCTCGCTACCTACGCACCTCTTCTCTCAGCTGAGAAGGCCAAACACGAGCAGAACTCCGTTGCTGAAATGACCTTCGCTTGCTTCGAGCAAGGAAATCAAATGGTTATTGCATTTGTTTTTACGACTGTAACAAATTTTTGAATCACATTACAGGTGAAATGCGACCCAAGGGAGGGCAAATACAGTATGTTGATATAATCCATCCCCTCCATGTGTGGTAATTGATTGTTGCTATAGTGGCTTGCTGCTTGCTCTACCGTGGAGACGTCGTTCCTAAAGATGTTCAAGCTGCCGTTGCCACCATCAAGACCAAGCGAACAATTCAGTTTGTTGACTGGTGCCCTACTGGCTTCAAGGTTAATTTTTTTTGACCATCTCATTATTTTTCTAATTGTATTTTCAATAGCTCGGTGTCTGCAACGAGCCTTCAGCTTGCGTGCCTGGCGGCGATCTTGCCAAGACCACTCGCAGCCTTTGCATGCTTTCCAACACCACTGCCATCTCTGCTGCTTGGAGCCGCCTTGGTCAGTTTTCGATGTTCTGCGTTTTATATTCTGTTTTCATGTCTTGTTTAGACCACAAATTCGATCTCATGTTCTCAAAACGTGCTTTCGTGCACTGGTATGTTGGTGAGGGTATGGAAGAGGTATGCTTCAGGACCGAGTTGTTTTTTGTATGCAACTTGTGCTTACATGGATGTTCCTTCAGGGTGAGTTTTCCGAGGCTCGTGAAGATCTTGCCGCGCTCGAGAAGGACTATGAAGAAGTCGGCACTGACTCCGCTGATGCTGAGGAGGAGGGTGAATATTAGAGAATGGAGAAAATGGAAGAGTCTCTCCCTATGTGACTTCAAGGCGAGCATCTAGGGATATCTAAAATACCCCGTTCTTTCCCTTATTCATACCTATAGTCTCTTCTCTGATCTAGGCTTTACTTACACCTTTGAATTATCAGGTCTTTTATTTTAAGTTCCTCTATGTTTTTCACATTTATCTAAGTTTATCTATCTAAGTTTGTCTAATCAATGGGCGACAGATTGCCTGGTAATAAGATGGCTTATCTATGATTCTAAAGGTCTATGCTGTTGGGTATCCAGCTGAAGTCGATGAGTATCCCATGTATGCTTGTGGATAGATTAATCTTCGGAAAGCGTGACCTGCACGCCTTTCTCCAGAAGTTTGAACGTAACTCTAGATTTCGGGATTAGATCACGCAAGTTGAGAAAAAAAAATCAAGGAGCTTTTACCTAGATAGATCTTTTACGATAAAGTCAGGTTTGGCTTCTTCCACTTGGGCTCGGCTATGGGTGGTAAGAAGCCCGACAGTCTTACAACCTGCAGCATTCCCACTTCGAATGCCAGAAGGAGCATCCTCAAAGACGACGCCTCAAGACCGGATATGTTATAACCGTGCACCTGTAGATTGATCTGAAGGGTGCTCACAATTCTCAGCATTGACGCCACATTGTTTGGCTCCAAGCAGATAGGGATCAGGGCTCGAGCAACGTCAGTCCAAATTAGAGTGACCAGATGACCATGGTGACTCACAAAGGCTTGCCTTTTGTTACGTCTTCGGCAGCTACAAAGACATCGGGTACTGGAATGCCGGCTATCCGGAGAGCAGATGAAGCGTAGGCGCGCGTAGCAGATGTGCAAATAGCCCAGGCAGGATTTGGAAGATGCCTTGCAGGGGCTATCTATGATGGTTCAGACAGGGTGTAATTGAAGAACTATAGTCGACCATACCACTGCCAATGCGTCGGCTACTCCAGGCAGCCGGACGATGCCTTTCTCTGAGGTTGAAACGATAGCCTGTTCGAATCGGAGAGCTTCTTGCTGTCAAAGTGTCCTGTGAACTGCGCGCGTTACATGGGGCAATGGATTACCTCGAGCTTTTCAGGATTCTCTACACCGCAATATTTTCTAAGATTGTCGACCGTCCGAACTCCATGTGCCGCTGATTGGAATTTGATGGGTTAGGTTATAGGTCAATCTAGAGAATCAGGGCTGCACTGCGTACAACTCAAGATATTCTGAACATCGATCATCGGATAAGTTTCTCTGAACAGCTTCCAAGCCCCCTCGACCCCGGCAGTTGAGTCAACCAGTGTTCCATCCATGTCAAAGAGACTGCACAGGGCAAGAAAATTAGGCGATGCGTTGCTTAACGACAAAAGGGAATTACAGCGCATCTACAACAAACGTGGTGGTAGGCATTGTGGCACCTGAAGGCGATGAGAAATGGAAGGAGAGGAATGTCGGTGAAAAGTTAGAAAAAACCTCCGCGATCATAGACTCAGAGCGCGTCAAGAATCAATGTTTGGATGGGAGGGCAGTTGCAAACACTCTGGACGTCGAGAGTGATGTCGTTGATGCGTGAGTCCATGTAGTCATGCCTCCGCGTAGACGGCCCCAGTTCACGCAAGAGAACATCGACCAACAGCTACAGCAGATACACCTACTAGATCCCTCTTCTTCATCCGAGAATCTCGAGCAGCTTGGTCCTATAATCAAGCAGATATATACCAACCGACAACAAGAGGCTTTCCTTCGCACAGCACAGGGCCTCATCGCGTCCAAAGATGCTGAAATAGAGAAGATATGCAGAGACAACTATCAAGATTTCATTTCCTCTGTATCCACTCTCTTCACGGTCAAGTCGTACACCGACAAGATGAAGGAGAACATCCAGTCTCTGGACGCCAGTGTCTCACAGCTTGGGCGCGGTTTAGTTGACAAAAAGCGGTCTCTGCTCCAGTCCAAGAAAACTGCTGCAAATTTGGACGAGGCTATTGACACTCTTCAGGCCTGCCTCCGAGTTCTCGATGTTGTGAATCGTGTTGGCGAAATGATCAAAGAGGGCAAATATTGGAGCGCGTTGCGGGTCCGTTATTCATATCGCGTTTGGAGTACTTCTTTTGGTAACAATATGTTGCTTTGCAGTCTCTCGAGGATATACAGACCATGCCTCCAACGTCTCTGTCCCACACGCCATTTTTCCAATACCTTCTTTCGTCGTTACCCTCTCTGCGTGCGCAGATTAAAGATGCAGTAACTGCATCCATGAAACAATGGCTTCTTGAAATTCGAAATGTGAGCACGGAAGTTGGTCGGCTTGCAAATGAGGCGATGGAAACTCGAACCCGTCGCTGGCGTTCGAGACGTGATAAAGACCATTTTCTCCAACAAAGTCGTGTTGGAAGCGCTGTTGAGATGATGACTTACGAAAAGACTGAATGTACGTTTTCTTCGTTGTGAGATGCAATTCACTAAAATCTGGTTTCAAGTCAATGTACTTGATAACGATACCATTTGTGTGGACTTTACACCTCTATTTGAGTGCATTCAAATTTATACCGCCTTAAACTCGCTGGACGAGCTGCAGAAATCTTACCAAGCCGACAGAAAGGTGCTCTTTTCTTCGTATTCTCTTTCTATTCCAGCTGAAAGGATCTTGCAGGCGCAATCTGGCCTTATTCTACCAAACCCATTACCATTAGCGTTCCTCCCCCAGCTGACCCAAGAAATATCTGGTTTTTTCATTGTCGAAACACATGTCCTTGAAACAACAAATTCGTTTCGATCAGAACGTGACGTCGAAGAACTATGGGACTCCCTGATTCTGGGTCTTTCGAGTTCCATAACGAACGCTCTTCAAACAGAAAACGACCCTGATCAGTACCTTCGTGTTAAAGAGTGCCTTCTAGGCTTCATCATGACTTTGGAGGTGAAGTTTCCGCGCACTGGATAAGCCAAAGATACTGAACGGGAGAAAATTCCAGACATCTCCGTATTCTACTGACTCGTTGCAAAATCTCATAGTTCTTCTATTCGAAAGATACGCGAAACTTCTTGAAGCTCAGTTCAGCAGGCGATTCGAATCGGTAAGCGGACCAAAAGTATACTAGAACGTTACTCAACCAGTACACTCTAGATTGTTCACCAAGATGACCACCTATCAATGCAAATTGAAGGAACAAGTGAAATTGAGGCCGTCCTTCAAGTTGTTCTCCTTTCGGAGCAGGATAAAGCTCAGTTCAAGCAGTACGGTTTCCTCTTCCACGGCCAGTTCTGTCGATTTATTTTCTTCAGATCACAACTTCCATTCTCTCTGCCGTGGTCCCAAACTTTCTATCTGTGCTGCGAAGACGTGACAATATCTTCTACTCTTCAGGAGCTGCAATTTACATCATTTCTAGATACGCGGATTTATTGACAAGTTCTACGCGTATATCGAAGGTGTTTCTCAGCGGTATAACAATGTTGACGAACTCCTCAGCAAGGTATCAAGTTTTTTTTTTTCAAAATCCCCTGAGAATTTTCATCAAGCTATTTATTTCATCCAGTCATTGGACAATCTGCTGATTGCACATATCAGCGAAGCCGTTGGTAAACGGTTAGGAAGCCTATCCACTCTTTCACAGATCGCCCAAATTGTTACCAACCTTGAATACTTTCAAGAAGCCTGTTCTGAGCTTGAACATTCATTGGGCAGTCTCCCGTACGTTGTTTGCACCCTCACATCACCTAATTTTCAGCTTCCTGTCGCTAGATCTGCACAAGGCAATGGCTCTATTCGTCTAACCGCTCGAGCTTCATTTGAGTCTACTTTGACCCGTGCTCTTGGACGTATTACTGGACTCATTACTTCAAAACTCGACCAATTCTTCGAACTTTCTGAATATGAATGGACACCCCCGACAAGGGAGAATGCGCCAAGCATGTACCTTTACGAGCTGGTCAATTGGCTCACAACAGTGGTGGACTCCCTTGTGATCAAAGAAGCGTACAAAGATGAAGCATACAAAGGCGCATTAGAGTATATTGCGGGATGCCTCATGGTGCGCACATACAGATGATCCATACTAATCAGGATTGATGAAACAACTCCTAGAACTTCTTGACTGGGCGGGATATCATAATGATGAATGAAAACGCGATCTCCAACATTCTGATTGACGTCGATTTCCTGGATGAGGAACTCAAGAGGATTGGAAGGTCGCACTTGTCTTCAGTCTTTGTGGAACTGCGGATGGTGAATGCATATCTTGAAACGCTTTTATACACTCGCTAATCCGATATGCTTTATCAGACGACTTCCATACCTCTGGCAGATACAGTTCACGAGTATCTGTTACCTGCCATGCGACATACATCATACAGCGCTATCAAACACAAGCGCCTACAGTCACTTCTTGAAAAATTAGCAAAGTTTGGTGCCACACAACGTGACCCTGCCGCGCGGGAACTGGCGGAAAGGCGGAGGAAGGAAGCAGATGCGGTTGGCAGGTTATTCCCTGGAGAGGGGCGCTAGAGCGATAAAAGAAAGCAATTTCCTCCGTATACTGTAGAATAGGAAACGGTATGTATGATCATTGGTCTAAGCGAACAAGCATTTTAAGAGACCCCATAGCCAGGAGTACACAAGACAATCTGAAAACGAAACGCGGGATAGAATATAATTGACAGTGAAAATAGTGGTTGCAGGCGCATTCCGGCATCGTAAGGGATCGTGTGGTAACACTATTAACATGAAGGAACAAAACCCATTTACACTCGGCGCTTAATGTTTGCACTCAGCCACTCCAGACCCTCGTAGAGACCATCACCAGACGTCGCACATGCAGCCTATAGACAGGGTCGATGAATCAACGGAACCGAAGGCAATGCAACATGACTAACCTGGATGTACCAAGTCCTCTGCCTCAGTCCATGGAGGCCGAGCTTGTCTGTAATCTCAGCAGCATTCATGGCATTGGGGAGATCCTGCTTGTTGGCGAACACCAGGAGAAGGGCATCACGGAGTTCATCCTCATTAAGCATTCGTTGGAGCTCCTCACGAGCCTCAGCTACACGCTCCCGATCGTTGGAGTCGACAACGAAAATGATTCCCTGAGTATTTTGGAAATCTGAGGAGCAATCACAGATTAATAAACTATCGGAGGAGAGTATAGATTTCACGTACAGTGCCTCCAGAGAGGGCGGATCTTATCCTGTCCTCCGACATCCCACACTGTGAAAGAGATGTTCTTGTATTCAACGGTCTCGACGTTGAAACCTAGCGCGATATGAGCATGTAAGCTGTGCAGTGAGAGCAGACGACCTACCGATTGTGGGAATGGTTGTGACAATCTCGCCAAGCTTCAACTTGTACAAAATGGTGGTTTTACCAGCGGCATCGAGGCCGACCTGATTTGCTAGACATTAGAGACGGTTGACTGAAAAACTGAGAGATTCTGACCATAAGTATCCCTGTTGGAATTTGTGACGGTCAGTGATTCACAGGCGCTACAGAGGCGATGAGGTCAAACTTACGCATTTCCTTCTTTCCAAAGAGGCCGGAAAGCAAACGAGAAACGGAAAGACCCATTGTAAGAGAGTATAACGACGAAGATGAAGAAAGTTGGTGAAGAGGACAAGTCAAGAAGAGGTGTGATGGACTGAAGCTTACGTGTGACCGTTATTTGGAATTCCGCTGGGGGACAAACACAGTTTTTATAATACACAGTTCATTTTATCAGACACGTATGCGGTTCCGTCACAATGACTAGCAGTGAGCCAGTGCTGCGCAGTGTCAATTAAATACACGTTTAACGCTACGTGTACATACAATTTATGTGGAGAGCAACTTACCAGAAGGTCCCTAACTGAGGTTAGTCATTAGTGAAGCAACTAGAGGAGACTCGAAAAAGAATTAAAAAAAATGAAGTCTGGCCGAACGTGAAAAATTTAAAAATGCCAAAACCGCAAAAAAGGAAGGAGAGGAAGAAGAGGAAAATTCTAGATATAATAATAATACAAGCGCGTGAGTTAATAAATACAAATACAGTGGGGAAAGGTGGAAGTGCAAAGAATAAAGAGTAGCAAAAAGCCAAGAAAATTACGATCGACGTAAATGATTTTAAAAACAGGTGGGGGTCACTTATCGTAAGCCCGCAGCCTTTAGTGTGCGATCAAGTTTTAACCTCCAGCTAACATAGTATCCATTCGAGGGGGAAGGAGCGTACTGGCAGAGTTCGAAAAGTACCAACTGCTCCTGGAAACCAGCGTTAGGCCAGATCTGGTCGCGAGCTGCAACAAGTAGTATTCAACCATAACCCGGTATTCCCAGTAAAATTACATACATGCTCTGACTATTTGCAATGCCTCGGTCGCATTAATGCGGCGTCGCCACATTACTGATGGGGCATGAACACAAAGCACGCCGATGTAATGAACAACTCACAGTAGGCTGCAACAACAGCGGCGCTGCGAGAAATTCCTTGAACACAATGCACAAGGACGTTCCCTCCATTTCGTAAGGCTTCTTCGATAAACCGGCAAGCAGCAGGGAGGTAAATTAAGAGGTCCTCATAATCCACATCTTCAACAGGAATGCGCATATGTCGCACACCAGACTCTGGCAGTTCTGCAGGAATTGCATCTCTGCAGACCGATAATACATGGGTGATATGGCGATCCGTCAAGGTCCGAGGTGAGCGCGCCGCCAAAAGACTATTGATTGAAGCGAAAAATTGTCAACGGGGCGGAAAGGGTGTAAAAAACATAGCCACTAACTTGCCCAAGAAAAGCCTGTTTTCAATGATGGGACTGATGTTCTTCCACATTTTAGGCTTTTTGGTTTTTTGGTGACTCGACAATGACGAGGTTGTTGTAGATCGAGGTGATCATGCCCTTCTACTTGTACTGTTGAGCCACAGTGGAACGGAAGTGAATTATCGCCGCCCCAGATTCGGAGTGCGTCGAGCCCCATAATGACCTCGCTAATGGTAGATTGGAGACCAAAATGAAAGCAGTGTACAAGGTACAGAAAATGTGGATTATCGCAATTATGGCGATGCCCACGTGGCGCGATTGGTCCAGAAAGGGGAACGCGGTAAACCAGACCAAACACCGCCCCCTTTCCTCTTTGGGAGGAGCCCGCTCGGAGACCACAAAATCGCTAAGGCAGTGCAAATCTAGAAATCTTAGTGAGCTCACCTTACCTTGCATCTATCCCTGCGGCCTGTTAGGATCAGGTAGAACCCTGCCCAAAAAAATTCGGGGATCTGAGGAGTCGAGTTAACCGGTGCTCGCATGAAGTCTCTTGGTCTTGATGTCAAAAATGCAGCAACTTCTAACCACGTCATTGCTATGTTCCTTTGTCATCGAGCTTGCAGCGTGGTTTCGGAGAGCACTTGAAGCAAAAAACCAGTACTTCCGGAAGCCTATGGCGAACAAGCTTCATACAGGAAAACTGCAAAATGCAACAAATGACCGGTTTTACTCGGCTACCAAAAAGCCGAATCTAACAATGTCCTTCGACTATTATTCGATTCTCTTCAGAGGACAAAGGTAGGACTCACCAACCTGCCCTCTTCACTGATAAAGTTATCCTTTCAACACAAACAAGCGATACCTGAGTGATACATACCCACCCACCACAATAAAGGGTGTTGTGATGGGTCAATTGAACTTGACAATGAATGATGTGCGTCAAATGTGCGTGGCGACAATGTGTCTTGGTTACCTAATCCTAATATCTTTATTCCCTGTATGAGCTGTATAAAATAAGTGGGATCCCGCAGTTCACCTCATTCTTGTTACTTTCAGCTATCGAAACAAAGATGAAGATTGAGTGGGCATCCTCGGTGTGTGTGGTGTTCTTTTTGTATAAAGCCCCTCTGATTCAGAGGCCTAGTTTAATCCCGATGGTTCTCGTCGACAGCCAGATCCATCAACAATGCATGGATGGTACACCAAGTGGCGAGGAACCTTCTGGGGCGGTGAGGAATTGCGGAACAAGGTAAGTCTGTATCCAAATCCGTCACATTGTGGCTCAAACTGCCGATCAGGGCATGAAGGAGATGCGAGATGCTGCCAAGCTCAAGGAAGACAGAGCCCGAAGAAAGAAGGCTGAACTTGGACGAAGTATTTTCAGTTTCTTCCTGGATAGAATTCGAAAGAAACGATCTTCGAATTTCTCTTCAGCGAGTCGATCATCTAATCGTCCGTCGGCCTCGCAGTCCTCTGGCCACTCCAGAGAGAAGCGAGTGTCACGATCTAGCCCACCCCGACGTCATGCTCCGAGGTCTGATTCACGACCACATCACCGTTCAAAGTCTAGTCGTTCACACTCAGAACATACCTCGTATTCTCGACCTAAGCATGACTCTAGATCGAGTCATTCGCGGCCAGAGTATACGTCACGAAAACCTAGTCGACATTAGTACAGCTGGCCTGTCAATCATGTCGATCCCCTGGAATGGAATATGTATGTCTATCTATCGTACGGCCTTCTAAATCACTGCCACATGTAACTAGGTAACTAGGCCGCTTAGGTACTTGTAATTTAAGTGCACCAAGCATCCTTTCTATCTCGCACCGCATCTAGGAGATCTCGTCGTTCAATAGACATGTCCATATGCTCTACATGATTGCTGTGCAAATGACGAAGCTTGCACAGCTTTGCATCACCCTATGTATATATACAGCTTGCAAACCTCGCAAGTTCTATCTCAAGCGCTGAGCGCTGAACCCACCTTTTTTCAACTTGCCTAATTCGAGCACTGCGCGTATGGAATCTACAGCAAAGGCTTCGCACACAAGATGTTTATTGACAGAAAAAGGGTATTCCCTAGACACTGCTGTTACATCCATCAGGACGACTGAACCTCATGAACGGGCCTCCAGATCATTTAACAAGCTATCATCGTTCTTTTTCTTCTTTTTCTTCTTCCGCTTCCGCTTTTTCTTCGAACTGCTACCACCGACATCGAGTTGAGGATCGTCTTCATGTTCAGACTCGGTGTCGCCGGGCGGTGCAAGGTTTAACAAAGGATGCTGGAGTAGCGCCGCTGTCTGTGCTTGTCGTCGAAGTTGCAACGGGGTCGTTGGTGTTGTTGTTAATGAAACATCAACAACCTTGAGCACCTCCTGTGCTGTGTTCGTCAAACCTAACAACGAGGGTTTAATTTTTGCATGACGGAAAACAGAAACTTCCTCTTACACGAGGGATCATTAGAAGGACGCGAAGTTTTCTTTGATTCTTGAGGTGATGTTTGTTGGGAAGAGGCGTCAAGTTGGATAACTTTCGTTTCTTCCTTTTTCTCTTTGGGTATTGCGTGACGTTCAACGGCGACCTGTTCTACTTCGTTGACAATCCTATCCAATTTCACTGCTTGAGGAACTTCAGGCCTGGGCGGTACTACGGGAGTCACAACCGTTTTGCTTTTCTTTTTCTTCTTCCCGTCGTTTGCGAAAGGATCCACCCTTGCCTTCTTTTTCATTGATCCACCCCTGCCTTCGCTTTCGCTTTCCGATTTGTCCTTCTCTTTTGAGTCTAGCTCATTTTCACGAGGTCGTTTTTTCCCCTTTCCAACAAGATGACCTTTAAGACGCGCTACATCTCGTGAAGAGCTAGCGGCCTCTGGTATGGTCGCACCTACGCCCAATCTAATAGATAGATGAGAAAAGAATTAGCTTTTAACCTGTATACACCCAAACAGCTTTTAGCGCTCGCACCTGGGAGGGCGGCGCAAGTAGTCTTTAAGTTCGGCATCCACATCTCGAGTCCTTTTTGGGAGCTTGCGAGATGGTTTTACCCAAGATGAAACCATTTCTTGAGCAAAAGACATGGACATGTCAATTTGCGCCTGGAGAGTTTCCAGATCAATAGAATCCTCGTCGTCCATGACGGTGCACTGAAAGCTTCTCCTCAGCCAGTAGTGTTGAAGTTTCCAGTAAGGTCTATTCTAGAGTTTGAGAGTGAAGAGCATCGCAAGATGAGGGGTAGAAGTTAAGGGTCAATGTCACGCAAACAAACGAAATGATCATGACTTGAACCATCACTATATTTTACGGATGCGATCCTTCAAACGCAAGCATGAAGAAATCGAGGATTCTGACGAGGAAGAGCCGTCTTTCGGGCGACAAATTTTGCCAGTTGCAAATCTTCCTGAAGACTTTGTGGGAGAGCCCATGGATGGGATGCAATACCTCTTCACAGTCAGGTATGTCTTGATTTCTACTCGCAGACCTTTTCTCCTAACGACCACAATTCAGACGAGATGCGCGCCAATTGCCGCATGTAACGCGAGCAGTCAACCCATATGAGTCCGAGGTATCATCTTCTTCAAAAACTGATGACCGTTTGTTGTCAAAACCCATACCCCTTCCTTCTGAAGAGTGGCGTTCGCTTTTTGAGACTAGATTAAAAAACTTTCGAAAGGTCACTCAGATATGTTATCTTATTATGCGTCTCCGTTTAACGCTTGTTTGTAGAATCTAAATCAACCAACGATCAATATCTCCCCTTTACCGTCTAATGAACCCAAAATCCTACCCGACAAGAAAGAAAGAGACCTCTGGTGGGGCTTTCTTGCCGGGAAACCTGAACGAGATTGGAATCCTCCCAAACAGCCCAAGCAGACTGCAGCCATGAAGCGAATCTCAGGACTTATTCAACCTGTGATACTGGTCACCTCATCGCTCAAACGGCAAGAATCATGGCAGGTGAACGACAAAGGCGAAGTGGAGCTTGTTTTACACATTGATTCGTTAAACTCTGTGCCCAGCGCAACCAGCCCTACTCCACCTGTCGGAGAGCCACCTTCTCCAATGAGCATACCGTTTCAAGAAACAGTCATATATAAACCCCGTGAACCGCTTCCTCGTCTCCTGCGGTCCATTGATGAGGTGACTTCATTCTTACGATGTTCGGACATTTGTTCCGTGCTAACAAATCTCTTGTTTTAGAGGACAGCCTTACACCTTCTCATGTACTTCGCGCATTGGATTAATGTCCACGTTCAACGACCTAACTCTTTTTCTCAACCAATTGAGGCTCATGCGAGGTGGATCTTTTCACTTCTTAGCAAGGTAGACGATGAAGTATCTGCGGACGATATGAATCTCCTACGCACGTTGGCTCGGGCTTGTATTGCCTTGCTCAAAGACCTTATGGAAACACGCACCTCCGAGCAACCTCCGTTTCAAAATCAAAATGAAGGCTATATGAGTATCCGTTCTTGCTGGATCATCGTATCCACGATCGCTGGTGTATGGGCGCAGCGTGACCTATGGATGGATGCCGAAGAGATGCTCAAAACTCTGAATCTTGGCACAGTTGAACTTGGGCAGGGAGTGAGCGAGTAAATGGGATACGATCACGTACCTTGTATGCAGCGAATTGACACCTGTAATGGTCGGTTATTGATTGAATTGATTATTGACAGACCTTCTTCACACACTAGCAACGGCAAAAATTAACTCAGTGTGGACAAAACCAGGGGAAACGAAGCCACCCCCACGTGATGAAAGGATTCTTTTCGCCTTCTGGTCGGTTTACGTGTCAAGGCCTCCTTAAAAACCCTGCAACCTCCTTAACAGCTTGATCCACACCCACATCCTGCCCCGCATGCGTTTCTCACTGTCTTTGCTGGTCTCTTTCGCCGCTTCAGCCTTGGCATATACAGTCACTGAACCGTCGGCTTCTCAGGGATGGAGCGCTTCTGGTCCCCAGCCGTATGTATCTCAAATAATTAAGTTTCGTATTTGCTCACAAGTGATATTAGCCTTGCGTGGCAGCGTGTTGACACAGACCCACAAAACTTCACAGTCCTTTTAGTAAACGTGGTTGGTTTAGACTCTGCATTGTCATCCCTACCCCTAATTAATTAATATCCGTATAGAATGACAATACCATTCAACAAGTACTAGCTGCGCAGGTTGATGGATCACTCGAGTCTACCACAGTCAACCCTCCCAGTGGTGGCTGGCCTGAGGGGCAGGGTTTCCGTGTCAACCTTGTCAAGGATGTAAATGACCTTAATACTATTCTCGCTCAGTCGAGCCAGTTCAGTATTGGGCTTACTACCTCTTCATCCTCCGCCTCGACCTCGTTCGTGACTTCCTGTTCTATAATCCTGACCTTTCTCATATTTTCTCAGTGTGACATTGGTATCTGCAACGACAGCCTTGGCTACCACTGCAACCGCCCCCGCTACTGTTGCAACTCTTGCTGCTCCGAGTACTGTCACTCACGCTACTTCATCCGTTTCTGCTTCCTCCACAACTGGCACGGCAAAACCTAATTCAGCTTCAAAGGTCTTCATTCACGTTGGTAGTGTCCCTCTGCTTGCGGCGTTGTGCTATTTCCTAGCTTGAAAGTTGTAGGCTCTGATTAGTAGTTTCTCCTCGGGTGGTGTGGTGTGGTGAACATTGACTTCGAACTATTATTCTTCATGCATTACGACTACTTTTCTTACTTTTAGTGTAATACGCGTAGAGAGATCATTACATACTTGGATGTTACCCCATTCGTAATCCAAGTTTAAGATTTGCTCTTGTTTCAAGTGACTCTTATTTCGTTCTACTCTCATGCCCAACTTAGAGCACCTCCTTCCTCCAAGTTGGAAAACCCAGGTGGCCGCCTGGCTTGCTGAAGATGTTCCCTCCTTTGATTACGGTGGTTATGTTGTAGGTGAGGCTGAGAGGGAGGCCTTTCTCTTCGGCAAGGGCAAATCTACCGCAGTTCTCGCCGGTTCGCCATTCTTCACAGAAATCTTCAATCAATTAGGCTGCGAGTAAGTCTACATCTTTTCTTGAAGGTTGAGTTGTTGTACGTGAACAATCCTTATAGAGTAGAATGGCATCTCAAAGAAGGCGAAACCTTTGAACCGATCAAGCACGTCGCCACTGTTAGAGGAAAAGCCAGGCATTTGCTTCTGGGCGAACGGGTTGCATTGAATCTTCTGGCTCGTTGTAGTGGAATTGCCACTAGGTAGTTTGCTATGTATTTGACCCTTATATACACAGATCAGTTTACACCTTATCTTCTCTAGATCAAAAAAGATCAAGGATCTCGCAAGAGGCTATGGATACAGTGGAATAATTGCTGGCACAAGGAAGACCACCCCGGGTATGTTGTCCTGCCGCATTCTTCTTATAAAATTAACGGCGCATTTACAGGATTTAGATTGGTCGAAAAATATGGAATGCTAGTTGGAGGTATCGACTCTCATCGTCTTGACCTTTCAAGTATGATCATGCTCAAGGATAATCACATCTGGTCGTCGGGTATAACACGCCTTCCCTTAGACGTAGTTGGATATATGCTCACTATTTCGAAGGTTCTATCACGACAGCTATCCAACAAGCGCGCAGCGTTGGTGGGTTCTCGTTACGGCTGGATGTCGAAGTTCAGTCTGAAGCTGAGGCCGACGAGGCTATTGATGCGGGAGCGGATATCATTATGCTGGATAACATTGAAGGGCAGGAGCTGGTTGACGTAGCTCGCAGTCTTAAGGCAAAATGGGAGGGTAAACGAAAGTTTTCACTCGAGACTAGTGGCAACATCACGGAAAGCAACTTACAGGAGAGAGCAAATAATGGTGTGTTTCTTGTCAGGATGTCTTCACCCTACTCACAATCCTTCAGCAATTGATATTTTGAGTACAAGCTACGTACACCAATCTGTCCCCCATATCGATTTCAGCCTCAAGATCCAAGTTCCGGGAAAAAATGCTTGATTTAGATGAACAAAATTAGACATTATGTATCAACTACTTCAACTTGAATAGAGATATCGCGTTACCCCCCCGAACGCCTTCCTTGTCTGCCAAGCTCCACCCCTGAACAGCTTCAATTGCCTCAAGGTTTTCCACCACACTCTTCCACTTCTGTGTTGAAGTAAGGGGAGGGAAGAAGGGATGGTCCGTGCCGAAGAGCATTCTCTGGCTACCTAGACTGCGGTTGGCAGCACCTATGACAGACGAACCAGTCTGGTATCGTTGAGAGCGAGCTATAACGTCACTGACGAAACCCAACTCTTCGGGCCCGTAGGCTACGGCATCAAGGTATAATTTCCCAAGGTAGTATCTAGCATCATGTTTTAGTCTCGATGCTACTACGGGGTCGTGATCAATACATGATGCGAGGCGAGAAGACAGTTGAGGCAGAGCGCCACCAGAATGGGCTAGAAGAAGTCGAAGAGAAGGGTAACGGTCAAAAACGCCCGACAGAATCAATCTAGTCGTTGCCTACAAAGCTGTCAGGCCACACAGCAAGTAATAGCATGCAAGCTTACGATGGTGGTCTCGAAGGGAAATCCAAGTGCAAGAGGAAGAACGTGGCCGTTATCTTTGTCGCCCCATGCTTTGGGATCGACGCCATAATGGGGATGGAGGAAGACGACGAGACCAGCCTCCTCAATCGCGGCCCATACAGGATCTAGGGCCGCATCGTCCAGTCCATTACCTATACCACGTGTGCCCATTATGAGACCACGTAGATGGGGCAATTTCGATATTTGCTTAACGGTATCAAGGACAGATGCAATAGATATTTCGGGGACGAGGGGCAGCAGCCCAAAGCCGTAAAGGCGCTTGATGGTAGCATCAACTTGAACATTTGGAGAAGTTGCACAGTATTGTTCCAGATCCTCATTCAATTCAGTTGCGAGAATCTGTGCCTGATGAGCAGAAAGAAAGTCGAGCCATGGATTGGCGGTGCTGTGTGAAGTTGACGTGGTAAGCCTTTGGTGTGATGCAACGGCTGGTACCAACCTGACTACGGATATGTCGATTCCATGTTTGTCCATGAACTTTAACTTTTCATCACGGTCCCAGTACTGAGGCCCAACAGGGCGCCCACCACTGGGCTCATGGTCCAAGATCAAGAGGCGCTCATCAAGCTTTCCATCACGCGTGGTCGATGAGCGGATGAAAGGCACACTAGATCGAGACCTTAGCAAGGAGGCATAGCGAGGAAGATACACATGGGTATGGATATCGACGAGGAGCTTAGAGGCCATGACGCTTAAAGCCTTTGGACAGGGACGCGGACGGGGATCTTCATAATAATAAAGTTGAACCAAGCAAACGCAAAGTTCGGGAAGGCCTTCTATTGGCATTGTAATATTGTCGAAAGACGCTAGCCGTCGGTAACGATCATTGAGCACGTTTCTTTCTTGCTGTCATGTCCCAACCAAACTTGCGCTCTTTAAATGAGGAGGTATAGTCCGCTTTTCTTGCTGATTTTCTCATTTGCTTCCGCTTGCACTAGATCAATAACATTGGGGACCTGTATTCTTCCTTCCGCGAACACTTTGAGGACTTCAGCCGCCTGGAAGAGAGCGGAAACCCTCAATCCGAGAATACTGAGCTGAAAAACGCTATGAAATGGTTAACACATCAGAACGGCGAGCTCCAGCGTCGGCTCGACGACCATATACGCAATGCAGCCAAGCTGGTAGATTCCAGGGATGCGGCTCTCCGCAAAGTTGATAACGCTTATAAAGTAATCAGAGATCTCGTTAATGAACGAAGCAGGGTTAGTTTCTTTCTTTTCAGTCATCTTGCAGTCTTGATTCGAAGTTCGAACATCGACAATCATTGTAATTGTTCAGCTGCAAGCGATTCTTGCCAGTTCACAGCCATCTCCTAGTCGGTGCAGTGACGAAGAGCGCCAGGGGAAGTGCGAGGCCATCGAGGAGGCACTGGCTATGAGACCCTCTCCAGGCACTTCCAGCCGTAGCGATCGAACTGTGCGTCAAGTTGAGCATGCGCCACCGCATCTATCAACCCCCAAGCCAACGCCCACCCACCGTACGCCTACCCACCGCACTCCCGCCCACCATACGCCCACCCATCGTACGCCCACCCATCGCAGTCCTACAGAAACACGCTCCAAGTCCGGTAGAGGCTTACCTTCACCAGAGACATCTGGCAGCGAGTCACACAGCGAAATTGATTCACCTGCTGGCTCTTCCTTTTTCACTCCGCCTGCCACCATGGATGATGACGGCCGTTGGAGCATCCACTATGAGAATTCCATACCAGGAGCATCCAATATGTCGTTCGGTCCGGTTTCCCATGGAATTTTGAGAGAACATTCAGTAATAACAAGTCAGGATGTGTGTAACAGTCAACTCCTGTGCCCGTTGCTTGTGATAACTGATTCCAATTGACCAATCTAGGTCACTGCACTAGAACAGCACGTCTTGTTTCTTAAAAGTCTCTTAAAGTTGCTTTTGCTAATTCTTGTCTTTCTTGCAGTCTGGTGGTAGCAGGCGACCTCTGCTTGCAAATCCATATCACAGTGGATAACCTTGTTTTCTTGAACGTTCCAATGTTTTTGGAAGAGCGGTCAGAAGCTGAAAAAATCAAGAACACCTTCATCCTCGGATGGGGGGACCAGGAAGCCAACGATAAACTGTCGCGTTTTATAGGAAGCAAGAGCGGACAAACCTTCCACACTTTTGTTTTCCCTAACCCAAGGGTAAGCCTCTTGGCCTCTCTGTCACACCCGTTTATCATGTTGGCAATTAGAAAAAATGGTATTATGTGGGGGGCTTTACCTTCCAGATTGCTAACCCTGTGGATGCCTGGACGCAACTTGATGTAAGGCCTTAATTCTATTCTTGAGAGTAGTATCCTCATCTTGAGTCCGTCAGTCTAAACATCAAGTGTTATCCAAACTTGCGGAACAAAGCAACCTTGACGAAGGAGACATTGCAGCGAGACTTGATGACGGTAGCCTTTCCCAGGTTTGTATAGAGATATCCAGTGATGGACTGTGGGACGAGTCCAAAGCCTTTGCTCACAAGTTGGGCTATCAGCCCCGTGAGACGGAGGCACGTCGCCGTTGAAACAGGGGCGACTCAAGCAAGTAATATCTAGTTATTTCTTGGTTGCGCTTTGAGTTGGGATGAAATGGGGGGTAGTGTCAGTCAGTTTTGTAACATAAGAAGGCAGCTTTTGATCAAGTTGGGAGAAGATTCCAGTCAAAGAAGAAGCGGTTCGGGAGCGACATGCCACGCGTAAACCGTCGGAAAGCGGATCAATACATTTCGGCAAACAGCGGGATGCGGAGGGATCAAGATTGTTTCCAAGAGCGATCCCGATAATCCCTTCATGGCTTTAACTGTCTCCTGAATTGTTCTAACTTATAACTCTGCTTCCTCCTCAACGTTTCAACTCCCACTGGCTGGCCTTACATCTACTGGCACCCAACGGAATTGAGTCTGCTGTCGCATATTCGCCCGTAATTGCCGTCGATCGTTTTATTCACTCTCTTTTGTATTCGAATTCGTGCTCGACATGTACCAGAGACAGGCACATCGTTTTAATCTTGCTCCACGCCAGGAGGAGTCCAGCTCGAACGCTACTAGTACCTCGACTACAGAGAGTGCTACTACCGAGATGACCCCGGTATCATCTTCGAGCACCTCTGTGTTATCCACTAGTACATCCATCTCCTCTGCCTCAGTGGTATCACAGACCACAGTCAGTACACACTCATCAACCCATACCTCATCATCGGCACATAGTTCTGGAACCCCTACCTCTTCTGTGCTTGTTACGCCGTCGTCTAGTAGCTTCGCATCTCTGCTGTGGGTTATCCTTTATTCCATGGAATCACTCAAACTAACCTCCGAAAAAGTTCCACGTCGAATGGTCCACAATCCACGTCTGTTCAAATCTCCTTATTGTCGCCGTCGCCGTCACCGTCATCGACCCCGGCATCTACTATACCTGCAAGCACGACAACCAGCGTTAGCTTAAATCCCACCCCACGGACTACCCTCGTCATTGAGCCATACTCATCCACGACCTCCATTTTCCAAACATCTACGTTGAGTCCATCTGCTATTAGTTCAACACCATCCTCGGCTAGCCAAACAGGGTAAAAACGCATGTTCCCTGCGCGTTCATGAATTCGCTTACCTTTATGTCTAGATTCTTGGCAAACAAGGGTGCCATGGCTGGAACCTTTACTGTTGTGGGTTTACTTGTCGTTGGCGCGATCGTTGCTCTTTTCTTTTTCGTGAGGAAAAGATCACAAAATCGCCGAGGTGACAGCGAATACTACGAAAATTTTGCTGCGCAACCTGATATGGGACAATTTGCATCGGCTCGTTCCAGCCCCCCAAACGCCGGCGGGCTTCCGGCGTCCCCTGGTCATAGTACCAGTGGTCTTTCAACTGAAGATCCCATGGATCCTCATGCCATCCACCAATCTTATCTACATCCCGACTACACGCCCTACGTGGTACAGGGCCTACAACCTGTCCAAGAGCGAGGGTCGAATACCCTGCTTTCAACTTCTTCGCCTGTATTTAAACGGCCCACGGTTGGTCGTGGCTCTTATCAGCCCTCCGTTGACTCATTTTACGGTGCGGCCTCATAGAGCATCGATCGGTTTTGTATATGTATTAGTAATGGTAACATTCATTGTATTTCTGTGAAATTCTACTTGTGTTCCGGATGCCATTCAGATCGTTGTGGTGATGAAACTAGGCTGTTAAATCCAAGTGAGATGTCAAATTTTTGAACTTTGATGTTCACGAGTTCCTGAAAGATGCAGTATAGTGTTTGGCTGTTTCCCTGTTGTCAGATGTGAAGCTAAAGGTCTGAGGTTCAGCGTTTGTTGGATAGTGATTCGATTTTTCATATTCATGTTGCCTGAGTGGCGCATGAATAACTTGAGGGGCATTACTACATCACATTCACATGGAGTTCGGATCAACGACCCCTGTTGCTGGTTCATTCTAATCCTCAGGCTTTCAAGTACTAAGATGCTGCTACACCCACTTGCAAAGGCTCGTTCTCTTGTTTTCCGTCGTTTACTGTCTACTTCCGTAAGAGAAGCGTTTCTAGAGAATGTTCCATCCCATCCAGGCGTCACATGCCTTTCACTCAATCGACCGCAGAGCAAGAATGCCATTTCAATGAACCTTCTGGAGGTAGCTATACCTCATTGGTCTATTCTTTTCTAAAATGATTCTAAGTACATACTCATCAGCAACTCAGAGATAGCCTTCAGGTGGTACATTTTGATAAGAGGTATATTCTTCACTTGTCTAAGTGGTATGATCCCCTGACCGGTCTTTGCAAAGTGTTCGCGTCCTTATTCTACGATCAACGACAATTGGGTCTTTCTGTGCTGGAGCGGACCTCGCTGAAAGGCGCACAATGTCGCATTTGCAAGTTTCCAGGTTCCTTGCCGACTTACGGGATGCTCTGGGAAAGCTCGAGAATTTGCCCATGCCAACTATCGCTGCCATTGATGGTCCTGCTCTGGGCGGGGGTCTGGAGCTCGCACTTGCATGTGATTTGCGTGTAGCAGGTACCTTTTCCTAACTTTTGTCCGGTTTCTTGTTCTGAATGTTCCGCAGGCCACAATGTACAGAAGATCGGTCTACCGGAAACGAGTCTCGGGATTATACCAGGTGCTGGTGGTACACAGAGAGCCACAAGACTTTTGGGGCCGTCGAAAGCGAAAGATCTAATTTTCACTGCGCGGACCTTGAATGCAGAAGAATCCCTTGCCTGGGGTACATTTTGAACAAATGGCTGACTTGCAGATGGTTGACATATCTGACAGGTCTTGTTGACTACGTATCGGCCCCTGACGTGAATGCATTCGACCGCGCTCTGACGGTAGCAGAAGCTATCTCTAAGAACGGTATATGCCAACTCTCATTTCGTTGTGTCCAGGCTGTTAACTTGATTCTCAAGCGCCATTGGCTCTTAGGGCAGCGAAGCAAGCCATCTCGCGGTCCGAAGATTTAGCACTTGAAACAGGTATTTATCGATTTCACTGAAAAATTCCTTCTCACTTATATTCCTAGGTTTGGACTTTGAGCGAGCGTCATACGAGACACTTTTATCAACTCAGGATCGACTAGAAGCCCTACAGGCGTTCCGCGAAAAACGCCGGCCTGTTTTCAAAGGGGAATAGATACGAAAGGAATATAAATACAAGATACGGGTATTATATGTCTATCAATGCCCAAATGGACGGGAAGGCATGGTAAAGCCTCCACCAAAGCCACTCTGAACTCTTGGTATACCATCACCTAATTTCAGTCCTTCCAAGTCCTTCATCATGACACTGAGTCGGCCAAATCGGTCCTTCAAGCCCCGGCCTTCCATAGTCTCGTCCGGAAGGCCTTGAGCATCATTGAAGAGTTTTCCAAACTGGTTCCAATCACTCCTCAGCATCAGGTACGGCTTAAGCAAGGTGGCATCAATGCGGCCGAGATAGTTCTCCGTCATGTACGACTTGAGAATCTCAGGTCGCACGAGGAAAACGTTTCCTAGCTGTCGAATGAACTCAAATCGCTCCTGGAGTGCCGGAATTCCGAAGGTTCCAATGATGTCCTGATAGGACTTGATATCCCTTCAGAGAGAACCTTAACTCTCACTTTCAGATGCAAAAACATTTCCACTCACTTTGCCAACATCAAACCACCTGTTGCACTGACAGGGAATTTCCGAAGATGTTCCAAAAGAGCACTGCTCAGAATTAGAAACCTGTTGGAGCAAAGGGTCGAAGAATTACCTGTGAAATGCAACTCCAATCTCGGTGAGGAAGATTTCCAAATTCTTCCCGCTTAAATTTTGAATAGCAGCATCTCGAACTTTTTCGAGAACTTCACAGCAAGCAATGCAAGGTTCAGTGTTGACCCTTGCAAATGATAGATCATCGTCTCGTGGGTTGAAGTCGTTGCGCTTTTGTTTCGTCAGTTGTGAAGTCAACCAGGCAACAATCGCTGAAAAGTGACGGTCAGCCTGCGACATAAGAAATATACGTTATACACCGACAGTCTGTGAGTCGTTGTAATAGATGATTAGCGCCGGCTTCCAACCGACTGACTGACTGATTATTGAAAACCACCATCTCGCGACGGGTGGTAACAGAAGAGCTAGCCAGTGGGAGTAAAGCCGTATTCACGTATTGCTGCCATAGATGGCAGATGAGATCAACAGAACGTATTACAGCCAGATACCGCAGGCTCGGCTCGGTTTTTGCATCTGCCGCTTCCACACGCAGCTGCGCGCTGTGGATTGAATCATTACTACGACTCTGGACGACCAATAAAATAACCTACGTCTCAATGGCGGTCCCAACATATGCGTTACCGATGGCTTCGGCAAGGACTCGAAGAAGAGCAAAGGTGTTTTTTGCACTAAACATCAAATGAGTAACACAGCTGTATAAATGTAGAGCGTACATACTTGTCATTTGCAGGGCTAAGCTCTGCACAACGACCGATTGCTTCAGCGTGCCATTTGAGTATCTTTTCTGCAACGTCCAAGCTTAACAAACCATCCTCTTCGCGAACTGGTTCGTCACCGGATTTATCTTGATTCGTAGCATTAATTCCTCCAAATCTCATAAGTGCCGCAGCAGCTTGTGCTGAAGTTGTCGATCCTCCTGTCGTCGAGGTTGTTGCCGCAGCTGCACTCAGCTGATTAACCATGCGGTCGAACATAGACGCTTTGCCTTTATGTGTCCTCTCCTACAATCATGTCGTCAATATATAAGGCAAGCATGGTCGCAAGATCAATCTCGTACGTGGTATCGAGTGAACTGGGATAAAAGATTCGCATAAAGCGCACCCAGACTCCGACTTTCACGCTCAAGATACCGTTGACCCTCTGTATATGGAACAAAAAGCTCTTCCATAGCGGTCTCTAACATTGTGCTGACGGCAGAGGATGTGCCTGGGCCAAGTGTAGCCGATCCTGCCAGTGATCGTCGAAATTCAGTTGCCTCATACGGAGTACGAGGCGAAACATGAGGAAGTTCATAAGTCTTGAGATCATCTACTAGAGTTGACGCTTGTAAATGAACGAGCTGGAGAACGCGTAGATATGCCAAATCTGAAATGGAAGAGCCTCGATGGAGAAGTTGTTCCATATGTTGTTGTATCTAATTGACATGTGTCAGGTTGCCCGTATATTATGGAGGAAATTCAGCTTACTGATTGAGCAAAGACTCGCTGCAAAAATACCTGCATTACAACTGAAGGATTTGGAAATACAGCCTTGACGATCTGGGCTTCCGTTTCCACCGTCGAACGAATCTCAGCAAATAGCTCGGTCAATCCTTGTTCACTCTTCGGAGGGCTTGTGTCAGGGTCTGGTATCAGATCCCATCTGCAAAGAGTACTCAGTGAGGTTGGCTCGCTTCACGTCTGAACATGCATACAAGACATTATCATCCACCGGTTTGTTCGTTCGCACGTTGTTGATAAAAAAGTCATGTTGATTGACATAAACTTGAACACAGGATGCGCCGCCATTAAATTCCAGAAGAGTCTGAGCACAGTGCTGAAGAGGGAGAAATCAGAAAAACTAGTTGCACAGGTGCGTGAAACACTTACATGCATCATCTTTGGGTCACCTTTACGATAGCACCGGTCAAAGAGATTAAGCATCTCCTTCTCGAACTTTTCGCAATATTTTTCTATATTTTCGCGAGTCTAGTCTTGGGGTGTGAGTCATATGAAAACGACATGAGCGAGAAAATACCTTGTCAGCACTAGGTAGATCAACTTCTTTCGCGACCGTGTTCAATCGCCTCAAGATAACGGCAACTTGGCGGCGGCCAGCTCGCCCTTCCTTCCTCATAGTATCCAGACGCGCCGTATCCCCTCTGCTAAGCTGATTATAGAAGTCAATGATATCATATGCTGCCTGTGCTCTCTGTCGTTCGAGATGAACGGTCTCAAGTTGTTCGCCTGACCAGATTTTAGCCTCCTCAAGCATGATGCTAATCGATGCGATACACGTACCTATCCTGACTGCTGTACTACTAACAGTGTTCATACGACCCTCCATTCCAGCAAACGACCCTCCGACTGCCTATGGAAATGAGTAATGAGACGCGTATCTACATGTTTTATCACATACTTCAAAGCCACGATTGAGGTCATTCATCTTTTTAGAATATTCACGTTCCGAAACGCGAACACTCTTCTCCAGTTGTTCCGTCTTTGCTTGAACCTCTTTCCGCACTGCAATCAGCCTGTCGACTGCAGCCTCAAAAGTCTGAATGAACGGCTTAGGATCGAATGCTATACAAAGACACGTAAAGTGTGAATTTTGAACCACATAATTCCAAACGTACGCCCATTGTCCGTTCTAGACTGTGTTATGAGTTTCTCAGAAACGGAACCAACGAAGTCGGTAACATCGAATTTGCCCTGATATAGAGTAAATGAGGCATCTAGAGAACATTGTCTTCTGAACACACTGTGAACTCTGACAGACGGAGATGATCTTCGACGCTGGGATCCAAAGGCGCCGGTTTCAGAGCCCTCGACATGGAAGTAGAGAGACTCGTTGTAACTGTCGCAATGGTGGTTGATCGAAGTATGTTTGTATATGTTACGTTCGGAGGCTGTCACCGAATAGAAACTGAATTTTCATATTCTCCCTGTGTCCAGAATCGCGACATGGAACCATCGCACCCTCTCAAGGCTCTCCTGCAGTTTCAATTAGCCACCGACGCGTCATCTGTGATCCACCTTCCATATGTGCTGTCGTCTATCTCCCAAGAATGCTTTCTACCTTCATCTCATCTGCCAAAATGGACGACGCGAATAAATTCTCTTCTGCACTCAAAAGATGCTGGCGCTCGCTGGGCTGGCCTGTGTATAGCACACAAGACCTCTACTCTATCTAAAAGTACCATGATCGAATGCGCACAAAGCTGGCTGGCTGTCGCCCTACCTTTACTTTCCGTCCGTCATTCTTAAGTTTACATTCTGTGTTCTTTATTCATGATACCATAAAGAAAAATGAACCTCCACCGACGATCAAAGCATCTATTCGCCTGATGAGTATCATATTTAGTGCTGGTGTCGGATATCCAGAATATCAAAGACAAGTTGCAACACCTAATGTTCCCAAATTTACGACTGCTATTATTGCAATTGCCGAAAAAAGCGTGGATGAAGAACTGCGAGTGAGGCCTCTATCGTACACCGTCATCTCACATACTCACATGCTTTAGCTTCTAATTCTTTCGACGCTGACTTGTCTCGTTCCAATATACCCTACGTTATGTAGAGCATCCCACACGGCTCTCTCGACACTGGCCTTGCGCTTCCTTAATGGAAGTGCCCCCAACCCGACCTCTGATTCCTTGCTTATATTGGCGTCCCAGCTATATTCCGTCCTTCATTTTACTGGTGGTAAAGTGGGAGCTGCAAATTTGTGGAGGAAATCGGTCGACGAAACATTGGCCTTTGGGTGGAGTTCCTTCTTCGCCCTGAGAACGACGTTCCCGAGTGAAGGTCAGCAAATTATGTGTACAGTGTCAATTGTGCTCAATTTTTCTGCAGGCCCCAACGCTTCCAATCCACCCAACGTCGACGAAGCTTTAATCGGGATCCCCCTCCATTTAGATAAACTCCGTTGTTGCACTGTGGTACTTTGTGACTTACTAAGGTATTTTCCCTTGCATCTCTCTCAGCCTTGTTGTACAGCTCACTGACCATGTGATAGCTCAACTACACAACGTCCTGTGCAGGTTCCCCTCGGTCCTATTGTCAAATTCATAACTGCTCTTTTGGGCTGCACAAAAGAGGACAAAGTGGGGTTGCTTGTGGTTTACCTGGTGGTATTCTAACTTGAAATATATAGGGAAAAGAACATATGGACCCGACAGTACAAGCAATGGAGATGTCTATCCTGCCGGATTTGTGGAGATTCGGCTGCATCATAACACAATGCATCGCAAAATGGTGCGTTTGTTTTATTGCTAACGTGAGCTTTCTAATGTGCATGATATCAGCGTCCGTCAACATTTATCGCCCCACCTCACACGCCTAATTTCTTATTTAACTTATCACCTAGAACAAAACCCAACCTCGTGAGTTTGGGATAGGCACTAGCTTTCTTTCTGGCATTCACCACTAGTAGTTCTCAGCGGCTTATTTTTTTGACCACTGTCAAAGCACTTCTTGAACATTGTCAACTTCTAGATTCCCCGTTGGTGCCAACACGTTTGGCCAAAGCAGTGTTACCTTTGCTGTCTGTTGTTCTTGCCACTCCTTCACCTTCAGAGTCCCAGTCACCGGAAGATGTTGGAAACTCACAAAAAAGTAAAAAGGGCAAGAAAAGAGCAAGAGGATACGAAGGAGACGAAGTGTTCAAGTTGACTAGAGAAGTTATCTGTCCTGGGCCTGAAGACGGGAAGGTCTTGCTCGCTGCGCTGAATGGTCCGTATCCTGTCCTGTCCTTCGAAACACGATTAACCGTGTTCCTTTTTTAGTTATGCGCCTCCTACTTCAGAGTCCGAATTTATCACCATCCATGCAGTCAATTTCTGCTCGCGTCCTTCTATCGATACTTCTTGGTCTCCCACAGATATCACCTGCTTCCCTTTCCCCAGACCTTGTCCTTTATGACGAGTTGGTTCAGTTGGTTCAGTCTATCACCGCGGAACTTGGTTCTGGGACAACGAGCGTAATGAGCAAGAGCCTGAGTATGGTTGTACGCGCTGCAATCGCTGGAAATGACAATGAGGTACGCCGTGCCTTATACACATAATCATTTGTATGTATTCACTACACACAGGAAACCTTGCGCGATCTCGAGATCCTACTACACCCTCGTGTTCCACCGCTCGTCCGGTCTCTGCCTCATGTGGAATCTCTATCGCTATTTAGCGCGGAAGAACCTCAAGAGGAGGCAGATGTAAGGCGGGATTTAGGGTTGCACGTTGTAGCCCCAAGCCAGCCACCAGCAGCGCATGCCGAAGAAGACGTTGTCATGAAAGATGCTATCACTGCGCCTGTGGTGTCAGTTAAGCCCATCGATTCTGCCACTTCACCGCTCCCGAAGCCGCTTCCTTCAGCAACTGCAGCCATTCAGTCATTGCCAGCGCCACAAACACTGCCATCTCCGGTCGTCATTGAACGACCTCACATCCAGCCACCAGTAGCAGCGCAGAAAAATACACCTCGGCCCGCTGTACCTCAGCCAGTACAACCAGTAACGGTGCCAAACCCGCTGGATGAGGAGGACGAGGAAATGCCCGAGATCAACATGGATTCCGACTCGGATGAAGAGTAGCCATAGTCTCGTTGGACAGAGGGGACTCTGTGTTCTTATCTACGAATTCGTTTCCGTCTCGGGCTGTCGTCTACCACCATGTTTTCATCTTCGTCTGACTCTGCCTCAGTACTCGTTCCTTGTTGGTTCTCGATTAGGTGGGGTATCTGCCACGACAGAGAACAGTAAGCTGGATGAATAAATCAGATGATAACTTCGATAACCTTTTCAAGAAAGCCTTGTGCTACTGCATTATTTGGGTCGATGCCCTTTGCGTGTTCAAAGTGAGTTTGAGCCTCTCGTAGGAGTGACGCGTTGAATGAGCTACATGCTTTCTTAGATGTCACCACTGAATCTAATGTTATTAAGGAGACATGTCTTACTTGTACTAGGCTGAGCTAGATATAAGCATATTAGACCTGCATGCGTGTGCAGCACAGGGTTGTCTTGATAAGGGAACGAAGGCAAATATCTGTTTCTCTGGTTAGCAGGACGTCAAGTTTAAGGTAGATAACATATTTGTACAGTTCAAGTTCATCCAGAGCTTCCTTATGTCGACCCATTTGAATCAACTGAATAATTAGCTCCGATAAGATACTTTCGCGCTATATAATCACTTGAGCACCACAAGAGAAGAGGGCAGTTCAACGATGTTCCTCACCTCCTCTTGATGCCGAAGCATCATCATACGCAGATATTCCAACCGCTGGGATGAACGTCGTTCTTCGTTGGTACTTGCACCCAGGAGAAGTAGTCCAGTCGTCCACATAGTCATCCAATGGACTTCCTTACATAGGGCCAATATGCTCCAGGCACGAGTAGCGCGTTCGAGATCATTGCGGTGTATGCATAGTTGTAGAACGTCATAAAGTCGTCTAATATGAATTTTTCGAGCAGTCAAAGGCCTTCGTGAGTCCGAGGGTGCGAAAAGGAAGTTGTCTCGTGTGTGGCTCGAAGGAGACATCGAGATGTGACCATCAGAACCAAATATCAAATCTTATACCGCGACCGCCACATTCAGTTCTGGAGATGGACGACGACTTCACTTTTGGTGCTTCCGTCTGGGGTTCAGACGAGCCCTCAACCGCATTGCCACCCTCCAGACCGACAATTTCTGCATCTCATACTTCATTTGGTGACGATGATGGCTTTGATGACTTTAATGAGCCTGTAGAAGTGGTTCAGGGTAACACAGAAGACGACGACTTTGGAGATTTCGGAGATTTCGGGGAAGCAGGGACTGTGGGCTCCTCTGAATTTGTGGATAATGACGGTTTTGGAGAGGATGCACGAATAGCTGGCCCTTCGTTCTCAACAGATTGGGATCCTCTTCAACTGCACCCTCTACCATCACGACAGGACTTGAACGAACAATTGCAGAATATACTAGAGCCGCTATGGGGCTACAACGATCTCTCCAACACCCTGACCAGCGAAGATATCCGTGATGTTGAAGGAGTTGGCCAGATACTCGTAACTACAGAAAGGTACTTTGAAGATTGGATATTCCATGACATCTCCTCAAACTGTTCAACAGCCGAGATCTATACAAAATGCTCATTCAAACACCTCCCCCTACCAAGCCACCAAACTGGATTCGATCTCGCACCCGTCGTCAACACCTGATTGCGCTTGGTATTCCCGTCAATTTGGACGAAGTTCTACCGCACGCCAATGGAAAACCACTCCCACCACTGGAAATAACCACGCGACCTATGTCTGCACCTCCAGGCATGCGAAACCCAATGCAACAAAATGGTTCACCGGCGTCTACGAGCAATTCGCGTGCTGGCACGCCTCAACCAGGCCGTCAAGCAATAGCATCACATTTTGGTCCCAAACCAGAACTTGATCATGCAAAGATAGAGAAGCTTCTTGATCTTGATCCTGGTGAGGAAATTCCAACCACTGAAGTCTTATCTAACCCGAGCTGTTCTAGATGCCCTAACTTTGGAAACGCTCCAGTCACTGGAGAGAACGTTGACAGAATTGAGAGCACAAACTGCATCAACATCGGCCCTTCTTACACACCTACTTCAATCTAGAGAAACATTACAGCAAGATAGTGAGATGTATAATGGTCTCATCGCGGAGCTAGTTGGAGAAGCACAGAAGATGAAATCTGGCAAACCATCACGGACTAATTCAGTACGACAGAGTAGTAGGAATTAATGTATTTACACAAGTGCATTATTTGCGGCTTCAAGCTTCAGATTCAGAGCTTACACCTTTGGTTTGATTGGGAGTCTTTGGACTGGCGAGTCCTTGGACGCGTCTGTTCATTTCATTGCCGTCATGTGATCAAGAAAAAGTCACAATCCGAGACCCGACAATTAAGCCGAACCAGTCCTCAACGACCTTGAGAAGGAGCCTTGCTCGTTGACCTGGCCAGTCATCTGCATCTACAAGGCCATTTGTGCCCACCATGAACATTTCACACTCTATTCCTTCCACAGTCTCTGGGATATCATTTTCCTTCCTCACCTCTGAAGATATCCGTCGAATATCCGTGAAACAAATTGTCAATCCAGTCTTATTGGATGATCTCAATCGACCAAATATTGGAGGACTTTACGATCCTGCTCTAGGACCTAGCGATCATTCGGACATGTATGTAAATGTTCTGCGCTTGCAGTATAAAAACTAATCTGTCGTCTAGCTGCTCAACATGTCGTCTAACCTATTTCACTTGCCCGGGACATTTTGGACACATAGAGTTGCCGGCGCCAGTTTTCCACCCTCTCTTTATGGTTAATATGTTTTACGTCCTTCGTGGAACCTGCTTATTTTGCCACAATTTCAAAATGGGTCGGGTTGTGGTGCGTCGCGGATTCGAACTTTCATAATTCTGAGATGCCAAGTCTACTTATAGGTCGCTAAATATGCAGCAAAATTCCGCCTACTTGAACGTGGCCTCCTGGATGCGGCCCAGGGTGTTGATGACATCCAGATGCGCACCAAAACAGCCGAGAAGAAATCTGAGAGTGAAGATTCTGAAGCCGAAGTTGCTACCGAAGAAACCGAATCAGTGGAGGAATTCTTGATACGCATCAACTTGTATGTCGCTGTGCATCTGCACAGGGCGAAACAGAGCAAGCGTGATCACTATAAGGATGGGATGGTGTACCAGACGCGCAAAGATCTCATTAATGAGTTTTTGAAGTTAGCTGCGGGAGTAAAGAAGTGTCAGCGTTCTAACTGTGGCAAGTACGTCATTTTATTGCTAAAAAGTAGAGTCCATGTTGAATATCTTGCGCCTAGTCCCTCATTTACGTTCAGGAAGGAAGGACACATCAAGGTCATCGAGTATGATTTATCACCGAAACAGAAGCTGCAAGTGCGGGGTAAACGTCCAAATGTCCTTCTGTCTGAACAAGCCGCCGCCTTCTCCGAGCATCTTGCACAAAACCCTCAAGAAGATGGGGACATTGAAATGAGTGATGCCGAAGAGAGCGAATCTGAAGAGGAGGGAGAGGGAGACAATCTCATGGATGAAGACGAGCAGGATGACACAACGCCTGGTCGTAAATCTCCCCAACCAGCGCGAGCTGCAAACGGCAAGATAAAAGGCAAGCGTGGCCGGAACGAACGTGTCGTTGCTCCTGAAGAATGTCGCGCACATCTACGACGCTTATTCCGCAATGAGGCAGCCATCTGCGCTCTCATATTTGGGCGCCATGGACCGTTTGCTCCTCTGAGCGTAGATCAACTTTCTTTCGCCTCGGCCGATATGTTCTTCATGAATGTCGTACCCGTTGCACCGACTCGATTCCGTCCTCCAGCGAAGATGAACGGCGTTCTCTTCGAGCATCCTCAGAATGAACTACTTTCAAGAGTGATAACTACATGCTATCGCCTTCGAGACATCAACATCAGCCTAAAGGAAGCCTCTCAAAAAACGCCAGACTTTGACCCTCAAGTGCAGAGAAATCTCATGGCAACACTGCTCGAACGTTTGATTCAGCTCCAAATCGATGTCAACAGTTTCATAGACAGCAGCAAAAATCCGCAGCCTGTACGCCAAGGAAAGCTTCCTCCAGCCGGCGTCAAGCAGGGTTTGGAGAAGAAAGAGGGTCTATTCCGCAAAAATATGATGGTTTGTTTGTTTTTGGCTCTTGAAATATCGCTTTTTTTTACAACACTTTAGGGTAAACGAGTCAACTACGCTGCCCGATCCGTCATTTCGCCTGATGTTAACATTGAGACCTACGAAATTGGGGTACCCCCTGTTTTCGCAAGGAAACTTACCTTCCCCGAACCAGTGACACCCGCGAGTTTCCATGAATTGCGTCAACGGGTTATCACAGGTCCCCACGGCTATCCTGGAGCCTCAATGGTCGAATATGAAGATGGCCGTCAGCAATCACTCGTGAGCATGAGCCTACGCCTCCTTAGGCCGTCTATGACTAACACAACGATCCTTTAGGACAAACTGACCATTGAACAACGGACTGCTATCGCTAACCAACTATTGACTCCTCAGGAAGGTGACCGCAGTGGTGCAGCTCGTCGTGGGCTCAACACTCGTACACCGGCCGTGAACAAGAAGGTGTACCGGCACTTGCGTGACGGTGATATGCTTATTCTCAATCGGCAACCTACCCTTCACAAACCCAGTATGATGGCCCATAAGGCCCGTGTACTACAAGGGGAGAAAACCATTCGTATGCACTACGCCAACTGGTTCGTGTAAAATATGATCTCATCTGGTTGAATTTGCTAACCTTTTCTAAATAACCCTTCAGTAATTCATACAATGGTGAGTTCTAAACCATGTGCAAGTGTTTTTGGGACCTAATGATGTGTGTGTTATAGCCGACTTCGATGGAGATGGCAAGTTTTTTTACTGTTTTTACCTCGAGTGTTACTGACATTTCTGAAAAATCAAATTAGAGATGAACATACATTTCCCTCGTACGTTTCCTTATTGCATCCAATGTATGTGCCTAAATAACAGGAACCCGATTGCAGAAAATCAGGTTGCCCGTGCAGAAGCCATGATGATCGCCAACACGAATAACCAATATTTGGTGCCAACGTCTGGAAACCCGTTGCGAGGTCTGATCCAGGATCATGTTGTCGCAGGTGTTTGGATGACAAGTCAAGATGCCTTCTTCTCGCGAGAAGAGTACTTCCAGCTCCTCTATGGCGCGCTTCGACCAGAGGATAGCCACAGTCGCCTCGTCACATTGCCTCCGACAATATGGAAACCTAAGCCTATGTGGACGGGCAAACAAATTGTGAGAAACCTTTGTAACTTGTGATTTCAGTCCATCTAATGCCTTTTAAGATCTCGACAGTCCTGAAGAACATCACGCCTTCTACCTTCGAAGGACTGAATCTGAATGCCAAAACCAAGGTACCAGGGTATCTCTGGGGTAAAGACTCGAAGGAGGACAAGGTTATCTTTATGGATGGTGAACTTCTTTGCGGTGTCCTCGACAAAGCAGCATTCGGAGCATCAGACTATGGTCTTGTCCATTCAGTTTATGAGTTGTATGGTGCCGATATTGCCGGTCAACTGCTTGGCGTTCTAAGTCGACTCTTCACCAAGTTTTTGCAACATCGAGCATTCACATGTCGCATGGACGATCTGACGCTGACGCCCGAAGGAAATGCCAAACGAGATGCCCTTTTAGAGAAAGGCAAGAATCTCGGTACCGAAGGCGCCATCGAGAACTTCCCATCTTTGAGCTCAACAGCGAAGGACGACATACCAGATGCCCTCAAATCCCTGCTAGAAGACGTTCTTCGCGATGACAACAAGATGGCTGGTCTTGATGTTACTGTCAAGACCAAATTATCGAAGTTGACCTCATCTATCTCCGACGCCGTTTTGCCTCATGAACTATGGCGCAAATTCCCCCACAATCACATGCAGACCATGACACTTTCCGGAGCCAAAGGTTCCGCCGTTAACGCTCGACAAATCTCTTGTGCCCTAGGTCAACAGGAGCTGGAGGGTCGTCGTGTTCCAGTGATGGTCAGCGGCAAGACTCTACCTTCTTTCCGTCCCTTCGAGACCAAGGCTATCGCCGGTGGATACGTCGCTAGCCGATTTTTGACAGGCGTGAAGCCACAGGAGTTCTACTTCCACTGTATGGCTGGTCGCGAAGGTCTCATCGACACTGCCGTCAAGACATCGCGATCGGGATACCTCCAACGTTGTCTCATCAAGCACCTCGAGGGCATTCGCGTGCATTACGATCATACCGTGCGCGGGAGCGATAACTCCATCTACCAATTCCACTATGGCGGCGACGCGCTCGATGTCACAAAACAGAAGCACTTGTATGAATTCGACTTCATCGCGCAGAATGAAGTTTCGATGGTGAACATCTTGCAGCCGAAGGTAGTTGCTGGGCGCGTCGATGAGACAGCGGCAACTTCTCACATGAAGAAGATCATGAAGAAGCCGTCCAAGCGCGATAAGTACGACACTGCGCTCTCGCTTTATAGCCCAAGCAGGTATCTTGGAAGCACCTCAGAACAATTTGCTTCAGCGGTCGACAACTACATCAAGACGAATCCTAGTGGCCTTCTGAAAGGCAAGGGCACACCAGAAGTCACTGGCCATCAACTTGAGAGCCGAAAGCCCCTCGTTCGCTCCTCAGACTTCCGTCTGTTAATGAACATCAAGTACATGCGGAGTTTGATAGAGCCTGGAGAGGCTGTTGGTCTCCTGGCATCTCAAGGGTACGTATCACATTATCTATCGAATTGGCTTCGACACAAATACGCAAAATTTTCAGTGTTGGTGAACCATCGACTCAGATGACCCTGAATACTTTCCATTTCGCAGGTATGGAAATTTTGACTGCTACTCTTGGATCTGTTTCGCTAATCGCGGCCCACAGGACATGGTGCCGCCAACGTGACCCTCGGTATCCCACGTCTCCGTGAAATCGTCATGACAGCCTCCCAGAAACCTAAAACGCCTTCCATGACCATGAAAGTTCGCCCCGGAACAGCTCCTGAAATGATTGACCGATTCTGCAAGGGCGCGAGCCGAGTCATGCTCTCTCAAATCGTGGACAACGTCATTGTAAAGGAGCGAATGAAGGTGGAGGGCGATGCCCGGCGCACTCAGTTCACTGTCGACCTGAAGTTCTTCCCCAAGGAGGAGTACGTTGCAGAATATGCGGCACAACCGGAAGATATCGTCATGGCATTCAAGGGACACTTCCCATTGACGCTGAAGAAAGAAATACAGAATGAGATGAAGAAGCTCGACGCCGACTTGCGTAGCCAGATTGCCGATCTAGGAAAGGGTAAGAAGGTCAAGGACGGTAAAGGGCATGATGAAGACGAGGTGGATGATGAGGACGGTACAACTTCCAAGAGGCGGGCCGATGATGAGGCCAGTGAGGTTGGGGACGGGGATGCTGATGCTGAGAAGCGGGAAAGGCAAAGGAAGGAGCAAACGTCATACGAGAGCGATGAAAGTGAGGATGAGGAAACTGGGGAGTATGACAACGAGGCTCTTGAGGCGGAGTTTGCTTCGCAAGCTGGGAGCGACGAAGAAGAAGAATCCGCCTCCAACAAGAAGAAGAAGAAAGCACAGTCTTTGGAGAGCCTGGTCCAAGAGGTCAAAACAAACTTCATGAAAAATCTCAATCCTGCCACCGAGTTTTCTTTCACAGAATCTGGATGCACGTTCCAGCTTGAGGTTGGGCATTTTTACTTGTTTTTTTTTTCTGTGAAAATGTTAACCCATGAGATGATTCCAGTTCCGTATGGACATGCCAAAACTCCTCTTTGTCGGAATCATTGAACGCACATGCCGAGCTACGATTGTGCGAGAAGTTCCTGGCATTACCGACTGCTTCCAGGGGAAGGATGATAGTAAGAAGGGGCAAGAGCCCGAGATAAAGGTATGGAGAAAGTAATTCCTTTGTTCATGTGTCATCGGTGACACGCTGTGCAGCTGACGACGAACGGATCGAACCTCAAGGGTATGTGGAAGTTTGCGGTAGGCATGGGCGAGAGCATCTTGGAGGATAATGACATCTACTCCAACGATATCTACGCAATCCTGAAAACATATGGAGTAGAGATGGCGCGTGCAGCGATCCTGAAGGAGATGGGTGGAGTGTTCGGGGCATACAACATTCAAGTAGATCGCCGTCATTTAGAACTCATTGCAGACTACATGGTGGGTAGACCTTTGTCTCTCTTTGTGTTAAAGGTACTGACAAAGGGTGGCGCAGACATTTGACGGAGGATACAAGCCGTTCAACCGCAAAGGAATTGCGACAAACTCTTCGCCGCTGCTGAAGGCATCATACGAGACGACAGCTGCATTTTTGTCTGAGGCGACGCTGTTTGGAGACTTTGATGATTTGACGTCGCCGTCGGGGAGCATTGTGATGGGACGACCAAACCAGACGGGGACGGGTGTATTCGATGTTGTGATGCCTGTTCAATGAAGTCGGAAAAGTACTTTAGTAATGTATTGTGTAATCAACGCGATCTGTCACACTTGTGACAGTTGGCCGAAGTCGCGTGTTGTCTTTAAATTTTGTTCTTCTTTGCTGTGTTTTTGCCATGCGTCGCCCTCTGCAAGACCTCGACCTCCATCTCTTTGTAGACATTCCCTCCTCATCCCGTAAACGCCCTCACTCTCCCGGGGAAGCCCTCCTTAGCCCGGCAAAGCGCCGTATTCTCAATCAAGAAGGAATCTACAAAGATATCCTTTCTGGCCCTAACAGCCCGGCCAAGAGGCTCGATTTTGGCTCGCCATCTAGGTCACTAAAGCGCACACCATCATTAGATGACGAAGATGACTTTTTCAGTCAGCCATCATCCTCATCTGCCCCCACCCCACCCCCATCTCAAACACCTCCCCTCGACGACCAATCTATTCATTACCCTGGATTCACCGTCTATAATCTTATCGAACCAATTCCCGTTGATGATGCGCCACTACAAGTCGAAACCGGAAAGGATGCCTCAAAGGAGAACATCCCGTATCGGAAAAAGACGCGCAGCAAGGCAGAGGCCACGCCAAAGGCTCTTCTCCACAGCACAGAGTCAGAGAGACTTAAAAAACCCAAATCTAGCCCTTCGATTATGACCCCCCAGAAGTCCCTCGTGGGAGCCAAGGCGCTACCCGGCAGCCCTACGCCACGCAAGACCATTTTTGGTCAGGCGGTGGATTCTACTCCCAAAGGACGGGAGAGGATGCGAAAGCTTCTTCAGGATGAGGCTGATAACGAATAGAGCGCGGTAACGATCTATCAGTGCAGACAACCTAGTCCAAGAACCAACATACACTCTTTCTATCTTCTGTAACACCTTGGCCTAAACACTATCTTTATCTATAATCCCCCGATCTCTTTCATTCCTTGCTCGATATATTTTACATTTTACTGTACATATCGGGTACGCTTGGTCGTCGCCCTTTCCCTATTTCCACCTTCAATGGTGTTTTGATACTGCGGACGGTCTTTATTGTAACTAGACTACCATTGTAGGATTATCTACCATCTATGTACTTCTTGCCTACTCTGAAATCTTTTGGAAAGTTGAGAGTCTGAAGAAACCGCCCACGTGAGTGACACGTTGGTCGAATAGATCTAGACACGGAGCGACCAAGTGGGTGATCGCACAAGTACACACTCACACTCTTTTTGCCCTTCAAAATGCTGCGTGCAGTCGCCTTGATTCTCTTTTTCTTCTTTGGCTTCGTGTCTGCCAACTTTGACTTCTTCAGCAACATGTTCGGACAACAGCAATATCAACAACAACAGCCGCGAGCTGGTGCATCGCAGTGGGCCGCTCAAGTAGAAAACTGTATGCATTTTTAGTTGCAGTATACTACCTTCTGACTTTTTTTATCCAGTACAATGTTCTCAGTATCTTTGCCCAACGACACTGGATTGCGTTTCACGACCCGTCGACTGCCCTTGTCCTGATGTACAAGATGTCAAGTGCATAATCCCGGATACGGAGGACGGTGAAGATGCAGCGTATGTGTGCGTGAGAGGGGAGAATGAATGTGCTGAGGTGGAGCGTCTAATGTGGAAAGGAACCTCGAAAAAGGGGACGAAGAAGTAATATCTCGCTTTCTTGTTTGAAGAAAGTGTACGCGGAATTGACTGTTTAATTATACTTCTAGAAAGCACTCATGGTTCTCGTAGATCGTGGACTATCTAATTCAAGGTTCCTACACTTTGAACCGCACTTCGCATGCAAAGGGTTGAAGCAGATACCATACTATGTATAATAACTAGCGATCACAGATTCAACGTCGTTCTGAAATCGAGAAAACATCAGTATCTTAGTGCTGCGCATTTATTAGCACCTGAACAAACCTTGACACTCTCATGGTACCGCCAGTCGTGAGGGTCTGGACCTTCTTCATGTACAATGGAATGACCTTTTAATGTCATTCCTCCCAACATAATCGTCTCGTACAAGGTCAAAACCACCTGTACCCGTTGCGTTTGCACAGTGACTGGCAAGCCATGCTGCCTCAGCCACGCAACCTGATAGTACGGTGTTGCATGCCCTCTTGCTAGGACCACAACTGTCAAAATGAACGAGACAAGCCACACGACCGTCAAGAGATACCCTATAAATATGGCGGTTGAGAAATACGATGGCGCTTCTGGGGTGCGTTTCCTGCGCCCAATAAGATAGACGCCAAGGTGGTACAGGAGGGTGTAGATGGATATGCATGGATTCAGGCGCATGGAAAGGTAGCCAAAGTCGAGCATGGAGACGATGAGTAGGATCAGCGCGCCGGGGACGGATGCAAATGTGAAGAGGATGATACTGCGCGGGACGGGGAGGGGCGAAGCGAGTGTGGTCTTGAGAAACGCCGGGAGCTCAGCTCTGGGCAATTTCATCGAGAACGTTGGCTAACGATGACCAGCACCGAGCGAGACTGAAGTGGCCAGCACTGAGCGCTGAGCAGCAGCAGGAACAAGGCAAGCCTTGGCAAGACCTGGGCTGCCACGGCTGATCGAACTTGATCATGGCGCCCCTGAGTTTCATTATAGCCGAGTCTCCCACTGCCTCATTATCAATCCCAAAAGCTTTAACGTGATATGGGAACTGTCTTCCCAGCTTGTCTTTATAAGAACCGCTGGGAGATGGGGTCTTGGTCTGAGAGAAATGTAGGGGTGCTCAATTCTAAAAGTTCGTTCGTCCCAGTCGTTCGAATGTCAACACCACGTCTGATGGACACTCGCTTAAGTTGTCGAACGATTGCCTTAGAATTGAGAGTACCCGTTCGACTGAGTTCACTTTGTGATTTGCCGTTCGGCATGAGGTGCTGAGTTTGAATCCCCGTCCGTTGTTCGTTATCTTTTGTCGTCTACTATGAGTGATCCTGATGGGCAACTGGGACCTGATGTGCAAATCGTCGATAGTGCCAAATCTACAGACCTTGATGCCTGGCAAAAAATTGAGCAGCATAATATAGTATATTCATATAGAATGGCTTATTAGATTTTACCTCAAATGATAAAGCTTCGAGCTCAAAAAAATAAAAGTATCAAAACTGGCCCTCTGAAATGCATCAAAATGCCATCAAAGTCCTCGGAGTAATGGTTGCATTAGATTAAAACATCTTTTTTACATTGTTCAGTATTCTATACATAATTTATACTATGTAGCTAAATTTCCGAGCTAATACGAGCACAGGAATGTGAGGAAAATGAACGATTAAAAACGAAGGTGGTGAAAGCGTGACTCTGTTTGAACTCCGTTACTCCGCCGCGCGGCAGCAAAGACAGACGCGTCGACGAAATAAGCAGAACCCCTCAGAGCTTCTCCATGGGACGCCGACCCTCACCCACAGCCTCGAAACAAAGCAAGGGCACACATAC